>JABUQX010016547.1:0-58905 GCA_015478945.1 Trachelipus rathkii | reverse complement strand
TAAGAAGGGGTTATCATTTTTTAACAATTATAATTAAACTATAATACTTATTATTTATATAATTATATATATATATATATATTATCTATATATACATTATACTATACTATATATAATACATATATTATATAATATATTAATCTTTATATATATATATATTGATATATAGATATATATTAATATTAATTATATAATTATATATAATATATATATATATATATATAATATAATCATATATACTATATTATATAATCATATATATATATACTATATATATCATATAATTATAATTTATTTAGATGATTTACCAGTCTCGGATATTTTGTAATAAGCGCATCCGCACCGCTCGCACCGGGAAGGTGGTCGATCACCAGCCTCGACATACGCTAACCACTACATCATTTTTACCGTCACCGCACCACACCGCTCACGTATTTACTAATGCAATGTGCGACATACTCGATCAGCCTGCACTAACCGAACAATCGTTAACAAGGCACTACAGACACACAGCACCAAATATATGGCACTAACGCACTATTAATTACCGACCGTCAACCGATTACATAATATATATATATTATTATTAATAATAATATAATAATATAAATCATAATATAAATATATAATATTAAAATTTATATATATTAATAATTATATTATATATTACAATTTAATAAATATTATATTACTAGTTTTATTTCATATAGTTAGTATATTATTAATATATTTTATAATTAATATTATGATATATATTATCTATAATATACATATATATTACCATATAATACTTTATATATAATATATTTAATATTTAATACTAACTATATATATATATATATAATATATAAATAGAGAAGATAAGTCGTAACATATCCATGATAGCTCAGTGTAGATTACACCACAGTTGGGCTATAAATGTGAGTTCTTGAGTTAACTTCCATAAGGCACTCGATCCAGTTGACCCAATGGCTTCTTCTTATTGCTTACTTAAATCCACATTCTTCATTATGACATAATTAGATGAATAAAAGAAAGAAATAGATGAAAGAAAGTCTTACTACCATCAATAAATATAATCATACAGTTTTAATCCATATTACCATCTTTATAAAATAAGTGAAATATTAAGGTCAATTATAGTGATATAGCGATATCACACGTTTCGTAAGCATGCCTATATATATGGTACGGTGGCTTTCTTCATCACCATTATATAGGTACAGTGTAACGGTGACTCCTGTGCATTGAAGTTGTGAGTCGCCGTCACTTGTAAAATTGACGGCCTGTTTTGAATCAAGTTTTTATCGTCTCCTTGTCTATCATAAATTTCTGACGGACCTTCTCGGTTTTAAGAACTCCTTAACTTTTCATTTTCTTTGAACATCAGGTTCCTCTCTTAAACTCATTGCATTCTTGGCATGGCTGGGTCATGAACTCATTGATTCGACTTATCCTTCAACTAAAACCTAAGCAATATAACCTTTGTGTTTGTAAACTCGAATGACTTCCGTAGCTTGTAGATGTTTTATGCCAGTATGGATCTAGGCCTTTATAGGACTACTTAGTCATTTTCAGTAATCCAGAGCTCCATTGCTAAAGTTACATATTTCATCCCCATAATCGTGACATCAACAAAACATACTTCTCATATTAATTTCTATTTCTCTACAGTAGAAATGTCAACTAATTTTCATACGGTTCCTTTGTATCTCAATCTTATTTCACGATATTTCTGCATTTTCATAAAAATTTTAATTTCATTAGTGATAAATTTTATCATAATAAAGACCTTTCTCTCCATTAAATTTACTTTTCGTAACAATATACTGCCGTTTTAATCTTCAATATAAGTTCAACTCTGTGCTCCAAACCTATTTGGTATTCTATCTAATTTCCCCTCTTATAGGGATACGAATTTACTCAAATTTTTATGTTCCATTTACTATCTTCCCCTCCATTTTCCTAAATGGAAGGATTAAGAGGGTAAAACTTTAGTGAAATAGGGTGCCAGATTTATTTTTCAGGAAATTAATTCAATTAAAGAATAAGGCTTTACGTGGGTTCTAATTACGGTTACTTCTCCCACTTAATAGTTAACTTACAAAATATGTTGCTTCAGTCTAATATATTTGCATTCTGACTTGTTAAAAATAGATACCGTTCTATGTCATTATGCATAACTATTATTATGGCTACTTCACTTATCTTGCGAAAGGTATCATCATATCAGATACTGATAGTCCGTGTGATTACAATAACTTAGAAGGCAAACCAATCTCCACTCTGACTATACATTCGCCAAATATCTCTTCTAGCTTCCATTTCTTTTATATAGTTTATTCGAAATCCTTATCCTTAGCAAGAAGAATTTATGTAACTATCCTTCGAATTATCTAACATTAATATCTATAGTATTTGCCTAATTAACGGCTTTCTTAAAGAGCTTTATTAACTAGCGACCTCTCTTTTTGATCTTTACTTGAATTATTCATTGATTCGATCATTTCTTCGGTTATTTTTAGTTAATTCTATCGTAATATTCGTTTCAAATTCGTATAATACATATTAATGCAAATACTACATAGATCTGTTTTATAATTACCTAACTCTTTCATATATTATATATATAATTCATACTTATCATTAAAAGGATTAGACCTAATAAATTATCTCTATAATTATACTTCGGTTCTGGCGTTTTCTCCCTTATGGCCTCTTCACCTTCTTCATTACTCAAACCGGTAACCTCTATATTATCATTTATATGATTAAATTCACACTATAGTCTCAACGCTTATAGAGCGAGGTGACACCCTCGGACATTATAACTAAACATACTGTATCTTTCTCGTAATTTTACTTTGGGCTTAATTGGCAGCTTTCAATTTCTCAAAAACTCTAGCTAGCTCTAATCGTTTTCTCAACTTACGATGATATCATATATCACATAGGGCATAAGTTCGCATACTTCTCACTATTTGACACATCACATGAACATCCAAAAATCTCTTGTCGTCTTTGTGTCTCTTAATATTTCTATTGGACCCCTAATGTAATTTTTCGACCTATGCTTTATTTTCTGATACGATACCTTGTGAGACTGAACACTCTTTGCAGATGAGAGGTGCCTAATTGTTCTGTTTATTTGTGTTACAGCCTCTATATAGGACGCATTGTGGTCGTCTTTTATCGAGCGAGCGAAATATACGAGATTTGTTCAAGACACACCTGCAGTATGTGGATTGATTATGTATACGTTGTGATCAGTTCCGCCGTTCTCGTCCAAGAGTAATGCTCAGCGCATTCGTTACTGAATAGCTGGTTCTCTCCCCCCTGTCAGCACCAATTCCGTTACCTACTGTCCAAATGGTCGAATCTAGAGGGTTTTCGTCTTATTCAATCGAATTGTGCGTCATCTAATTATTTCATCGCATTATAGCGGCCATGTCTTACTGAAACTCTTCAAACACTAACTCTCTTCCATTATGAGAAGCGTTTGTGAACTACCTTCTACAACCGTCCCATCTTCTGTCATATGCACTTCTTGGGACCCATCAGCTAAGCTATGCTTCATACTTACATGTAACTCCACTGTAACAAAGTCTGAAAACACACTTCCCGTTATACTATTTTCAAACTACTTATAAACACTTTTGCAATGCAGTACTAACACCGTACGATATCTTTAATTTTTGTAAATCACAGAAAAACTATAAAATGTTGCTACCTATACAATCATCCGCGACTATTTTCTTCAGGCCAGCGTGTTCTTGAGGAAAGGTGAAAAGGGGGAATAATCTATACACACACGCGCACTCAGATTTAGCATCTACCAGCCACCCCACACTAACATAATATACCATAACCTGGAAGCTATTTATTTAGTATATATATTATTAATGAATAAATTCTATCTTTTAATTAATTGTTACACTATTATTACATAATATTACAAATATTTTTGTACATATAAAAACTCTTCATTAAATATACTTATATTAAATATAATTATATATATATAATATTAATATATTATCATTTAATATATATTTATTATATTTAGCTGTTTTAAAACATATCATCTAAATTTCTTATGGAATCCTAATCTTATAATCAAAATTATTAACAGCCAATAAATTCCCGTGACGATTTCTTACTCGGATACATCTTAACACACACTACACGCTACACAACATTCACACACACTATATATATTATAATTAATATATACTAATATTATATATTAATTCATATTATATAATATAAGATATATATTATATAATTATATATTATATTATATATATATACTATATATATTATATTATAATATTATATTATTACTTACATATATATATAATTGAACTATATATATTAATATTTCTGATCATGTTGTTCTTTTGCTCGAGACTCACGGATTTTTCCGCAGCACTTGACTCTTACGAGCACCAAGCTCTCGCAACACGCACATGTGTGAAAAGGGTTAGTGACTGGCGCTACGCTCTTGGCCTCTCCGCCACTCGGAGAAACATTCGAAATTCGCGATATCATTACGATATGCTTTTACTGAGGTAGACACGCACCGCATCCTCGTTCGGGGAACAATTTAACCCGACCTCATTTTTGTGTAGGAAATTGTAGTCTAGCACTATGTAAGCGCGATCTCGCCACTCAATGCCAGTTTGAGAAACCGCAGCTCAAGTGACGAGTAATTTGCAGACCAAGCAGCTGGCCACAGCTACGAAATTCAATATTCTACTTAGAATAGTTACGTACTTGATGAGTACTAATTTCAGCATCGTCAAATCAGCTGCTAGACCTCTGAGCAGCACATTCGCAGCCAGGCATCCTGATATCCACAGTATTATGTTTGGGATTACTTTCGATATTGTTTCCCATGACACGCAAACCGTACACTTTGCGATAGGTGAGGTGAATCATCAGAATAAGTCGTTATAACCCTCCGGCGTTATATTTTATTAAGTCAAACAAAGGATAAAATGATTAAGAAAATGAATTGAGTAAAGGGTATAATATAGTCTGGCGAGATAATTTCATCTAGATTATTTTTTTTATTATATAGTATCGATAGTGTATAATCAAATAGTTAATCTACCTCATATCATAATATAAAAAATATTACGAATATATATATATATGAATACGCATATAATAAATTAAAGATATAATTATTATATATATATCTTTTTAAATTTACCAATAATTATCAGTATGTGAATGATCTTCCTCCGTTTCTTTCTGACTGTACGTTAAATTATCTGTTTTTTTTCGCTAGTATTAAAGTGTTCTGTCCCTATCATACATCAGTTCAACAAGAAAATATTATATTGATGCATCGAATTCTATTTGTATTAGTGAGAACGATCGAGATCTTTATGGTCTACACTCAAAGTTTGTGCGCATAGAAAATTGAATGATCTCTTATTATCACAGTACCATCCTTAGATCAATACCATCACACCAGTGTGTGCTTCTCCACAATCGGCTGTATCTTTGCGCTCATATCCATCGATTCATTTAATTAAATTGTAGCTGAATCACATGCAGTCTCTCCTTTGTTCCTTATCACAACAGTAAGTCATTTAGTTGACATATATATCTACAGTATTAAGTAGTTATCTATACCTACTTTGCTCATACTAGAGAACCATAGTGCATACGGAAACATACTAACAGAGGAATCTGACGTGGAATCGAAAATTTAGCTATTTATAATGCACAATTTCGGCCGAAATGGATGCCTAATCGCCTAGTATGGATCAGAAGAAGCTTCCTCACACTATGTGGTCATGGTGAGGTGAGGGCCTTTCATCAACCATTAAAGGCACAATTGACGCGGTCATCCCACGTATAGAGAAAATTTTCTGATTTCTTTCTTGACAGTGAACCACCCAGACTCCGTCGAATCGGCCTCGGAATATAAACCAATAGGTTTGGAGATTGTGGCCGTATATCGGACCTGAGTGCATCATAACACAGAGTTCAGCGTAAGTCCTCTCCAGGAATACTGGCCCATTTGTGGCACGCACACTCTTGAGTCAGTATTTTCGGGACCACGGACTCCAATTTATGTACCAACTAAAACTAGAAGATACAGGCCAGATAGAAGTTCCTAACTTTCAAGTCATACATTTAATCGGTTACTCTGGAATTTGCTTTCTGTCTTAAGGGTTTCAAAGTAATTTAACTAGTAATCTCTCTAGCCAGGTATCCTGGGGCCACACTTTACCCCCCGGCGGTTGCTTGATTGATATAATAAACAATAAAATTTTCTCTTTCACAATTCACAACAAAACGAAGAAAACCAAAGACAAGAACAATTAAAAGAAAAAAGAGTCATATTGAATCATTACACCTACATAATTTCTACCAATGATTCATATATGAATCATTGCATCTCTCGTTCCAATATACTCTCTGTGAGAACGAGTGGCAGTATTTAATATCCTCAGACAATGAACGAAGTCAAGGAGCATAAAATGCACCTCATGATTTTGTACCTGTGGGGTCTGGAATGTATTTACTTCCTCTAAATTCGGTATGGTCCGGGATATACATTTGTTATACTGTGTAACAATTATTCTCGCTCCTGCTTCCAGGACCACCGAACAGTGTATCGCACAGTATTAGTGCCAACCTAGGTTTAATACACTGCAACTTCCATGTTGTGTGGAGTAACTCGGCCCAAATACATATTGATAAATTTCATTTTGAACTACATATCTTGAGATGCGGAAGATGCTTTCTACTTCAGTCTATAAATAAAATGATAAACCTAAATTAAATATATATATACATAACATAGTCGTAGTATTACATACAAAATCAGTATTTTGTACTGAGATACGTTCACTCTCTTGGATACAAGAAAAATAAGAGTTATTGCGTTGAACATTATTCGACCAATATGGCAGGTTAAGGTAGATGATATGTTTTAGAACTTTTTAATGGAATCATAAAGTAGGATAAATGACGAACGGGCCAATGGAGTTCAGTTGGGCCAGATCAATGAGAATATTAAACGACATGATTGCGAGCTAATTGCGCGACGGCAATATTTGCAGGATTGGGGCAAGGTCTATTGTGATTTCAATATAGTGGACATGTATTGTAGCCTTCATATTGCGGTTATGTGGCGAAGTATGGGAGGCAAGTGCAGTGATCACTAGTGTAAACGCTTTGTTCGGGTGAGAGTGGAGCAAACTCCTTACCAGTATGCGTCGGCTTAATTAATATCCCTTAACATGCATCTATGTGTGTTGTCAGAGAAGCAGATTCCAGAAAGCACACTTGCACGAGATCTAGCAATTCCATCTATGTGTCTGGTGGACTGGGACAGCGTGGCTTGCCAAAAAATGCGCATGGAGGATTCCCTGGAAATGCTATAAAAAAGAAGAACAAACGAGCCATTTCTTCTTCGGCCTTTCTCCTAACTCACCAGACGGATTCAAACTTGCTAGTAATTTTTCCTCTTACATATTGAGTGGGATCCAAACATAGACATTCCGCTTTTTGTTTTTACGGGAAATTGTTGTGACACAGCGGAGTACCATTGGTAGTTTACTAGAAATAAGGTTTTAGCTTCTTGGAGCGCGCCTGAGCGAATCTGGTATAAAATACATAAGAGTGGTGCTTGCGTTCAAGCAGAAATAGTGAAATTAATGAATAACAGGGACGAGTTACCCCTTCTATACACTATCTCTTCAATTCATACCCTTTCTGACATCATCCATAATAATTTGAAGGCTTATGACGAGGGGAGAGAGAGATAATGTTGAGGAATTTTCTGCGTTTAGACGGCTCCATACTGTGCCCTTGGCTATTTCCGTAGCCTCGTCCCTTTAGTCATTCACCTAATGGTAAAGTTCCATGTGAATCTCCTGTATTAAGTGAGACCAAAATTGAAGGCTTTTTACAACCACAGATTTAAACTGTAACCTCTTTCTTCCTCTCGATTTTAATCTTCAATAAAGTTGACCACTCGCTTTGCTTTCATATTACTACAATTAATCTTGTGCCTTTCACCTGTTCCCCTATTAGCCATGAAATGACTTATTCACGCTTTTAATTGATATACTTACCTATCACTTAGATCTCACGAGACTTTTTACCTCTCTTTCATGCGATTCCGAACTTATTGACCTTCTTCCTCTTAATACTTTCAGGAGCGTTTCCAATGTCCACAAACCAGAAAACTGTTAATTTGGTTTTAGGTTCGCAGGTAGTTTCCTTCTCATACTGATGTATGAGTGGTCGTTGAGTCACGAAGGCCCGAGATCATTTCTTGCAATTCCTTCTAGCCATTCTTGTTGCGAGAAAAACTAAATTTAGACCCACAAACATCCGGATATACGTCGCCAACCCACAATTCTATTGAAAACAACAATGCTTTGAGACCTAACTGGTTTCACTACTAGTCGCTTTCTTCTCTCTCTTCGGTAACACCACATTCGATCAGCCATATTGGTGTTATAACTTTCCTGCACGATAATCTTTAATTCGTCTCTCTTAATATTTCTTTAACTGGCTTTTCTCTCGTCAAACAAGGGCCTATCCACATCTTGCTCGGTACCGCGTTTTTGGATTGCACATTTGATCAGCGGTTTACACGTTCGATTTGTCTTTGGGAAGGCCCTTGCTCGTTGCGTTCTCACTTTTGGAGGTAACTTAACCCTTGCTTAATTGGAAATTGAGCTTGCTGCTTTCTCTGACTCTCTACAGGGAACGCAAGTATACGAGCATCTTCGCAACCTTGTCAGCTGGAGCCAATGTCCTTACTCAGCCGATTCGGCGAAATCTTTAACTGGCCGAGGGATTTCATGCCTTCTTCTCTCGAATTAAATCTTTCATACTAGTCTCTTTCACTAAATACCATGGTTTCGCTTTCGTGCCTACTCTTGGCCCTCAGTAGGGACAGAGGCAGGATCCGTGCGGGTTGACTACTGTAAAATTTCTGTGAGCTAATATCTCCTGCTACCACTTTATTACGAGCTTTCGTCAGCGATTGAGAAACGTTGCTTTGGTTGAACTATCTGCGTTCGCTACTTCGTTACTCAAAGCGGGCTTTCTATAAACACAAAGTTGCAATTCCTGATTCCTTCCTTTCTGATTTCTACGTAGCTGAATCCTCTTTTTCTGCTCTCTCTGCATACACATCTCGTAGACAACTTTCATGTTAAATTCTTCTTCGCTCCTGTCGTTATTTCGATCTCGCCATGGTTCCTCGTTGTCAATCATTCATCGACAACAAAAAGTGGCATTTCGCTTCGGCTCCTTCCTATTTATCCATCTAAGACTAGACCATTAGGAACTGGATCTCATAAGTTTCATGCCTCCCACATACCTCTCTTGTTGTTTTCATGCGTGCTCTCTTCTTTTCTTTGCTCCTTGTTATTCTATACAATATTAATCAGGAGCTTGCTAATGACGTTCTTTAAATCTATCTCTCATATCCGAACAGTGAGGAAGGTCGTGGAGTTGAGCCTCTCACTGTGATGCGGATCCATTCACTGTTACTCAGTTTTTTATGACACCGTGCAAGTGGTGCTCTCCGTCCTCCTGACTCTCCGCCTCCTTCGCTTTGTTCATGAGGCACTCACCATCTTTAATTAATTCGTATCTAGTTTCCATTGAAGTCTCTACAGTTCACTTTCCAGCTCAGATATGAGTGTTGAACAGCCACTTCGCGACATCAAAATTGGTTCCCATATCGAATTTATCCTCAGTTAAGAAATAGCATTAGCCCGCTCCTGTGATCACTAATTTCTCAATACTTTTATCGGCGCCGTAATAGCTTTCTCGCTTGTAGTGTCTAGCTCTTAGCTCTGTCTGAAATCCATCTTCTCAAATATCTCATTGTCTCTTCGGATCCATTGTGCCCACATAAATTCGTCCCAATGCTCCACTCCAGATATGACCTCTTTCGTCTGTACGGCATACTTCGGACGAGCACTCTGAGCTTTCATATTTGTCGGTCCGAATTTACTTTTTCCGTAGTGCTATTATTTCTGCTCTTAATGGTCTCTCAAGCCCGGCAGAGAACCTACGTGGGGGCTTTTGCTGTTGTGTTTTAACGATGAGCGCCTCACCTTGAAGTTCCACGTGCTTATTTTGCTAACCCGTGTTTGAATGTTGGTTCAGGCGCTCATCGACGTGTTCTGCGGTCAAAAGCTCCCTATCCTCTTGTTGCTGTTTTCTTCTCTCGTCCTTCTTCCCATTGCAAGCTGTACTGTTACGTGTATACCCTAGCTTTTTCTTTGAATACAAATCGCTCCCTATAATAAATCCTGCCCGTGCATTAATGTTTTTGATGTTCTAGCAAATCTTTAGCTTGCTTTTTTTTCTATTATCTTGTATCGCTCGCGAATTAGATGGGTCGCGCGTTCATTCCTCGTTTCATTCGGATCTTCTCTGATACTATATTCTACATTTTATCCAGTGTAATATCCGATTGCTTCTTTTCTAGATCTAGATTATTCCTTTAACCTATATATCTTCACCATTTCGGGAGTGACGGCGGATGGATGCTTGCTATCCCATTCCTTCTTCACATCTCACTATGATTCATGTCTCCCTCTTCATTCTATATCTTCTCTGGATTGTAGCCTCTCAGGGACTCCTTTATTCATTCTACGACTATTTTCATTCTCGGCGGGATTCTTAGCAGGATCATTGACTACTTCCTTCATTCGATCATGGGGAAGAGTGTCGTGGCTGAACACCTTTGAATAATTCAACGTTTTTAAAATAATTAACTCCAGTTATTCTACAATCTCACCCTCATCTAGACCTTTTGTCCCTATCTTTTCCTACGGTATCTTTCCGAGTCTCTACCTATTTGTACTCGCAATGCAGAGCTAACATTCCTTATCGTGCAGCTTTGACACGAATATACACATGTCTAAATATTTGTAAATCCACAAGAAAAAAATTTTCCTTTTTGCTCTTAGGACACTTTTCAACTCAGCTAACCGCGATTGCCGCATACGGGGACTCGGTCTTTCAATAGTTGTACTTTCGTGCAAAGGGGTTGGCTGTCTATAGGAAGACTTATCTCAGAGACCACTTTCTTATTCACCGCATCTTCTCAGATTTGCATATCCAGACCCACTACCACTACACCCAGGAGCCTACATTCAACGTATATGTTGATATTGGACTTACTCTCACCATAAATCTAGGTATCGTAGGGGGTGGCTCCTGTAGTCACTATCAGAAGTAACTTCCTTGGAATGATGAGTCGAGTTCATTAAAAGGCCAATATAAGCATTATTAATGACTGTTCTTGCACATCTTCCAGTATTCACACTCTTGACCTCCTAATCATTCGCGGCTCGCTGGAAATGTTTGGTGTACTTTATTTATTATTTTCGCATGGGTTTTTTATTTTGACTACACGCTAGTCCGCAGTTAGCTCGCATATGGGACTTGTCTCTAGTCACTCATCTTCACGTCCTTTTCACGATATTAACAATACTGTTAAAGTATTTTACATTCGCACATTCTTCTCGCGAAAACTCATTCGCACACCGCACACAGGCGCGATCGCCTGGTGTACACGATGCATATGAGTTGTTTTGTATGATATATAGTATATATCTGTTAGTAAGTATACTCACTAGACGCTTAGTCATCGATACGATAGCGTAGTCGAATGTATATATTAGCTATTCAATAATATTATAGCCTGCACACTACCTACATATGGATAATCATGTGTATGATGATATTCATTATGTCCTATAATATCTTCTGCCGGCGATGTGTGATTCTTGAAACTGAAATTTAAACGTCATCTCATGCCTTATCAAAAGCAAGCATTAGTCTCAAGATGCGATATATTCAGTTAACTACGCGTAAAAATAAGTTTGGAGTTAGTTGCATGACGATATCTGGCGGTGGCAAATACCCATCATTGGAATCAGGGCTCTACCCGGTGAGAGTGAGTCGTATCTGTGATAAATAAATGACGGCAGTCATTTGGCATTCGGTGCACCTCGGAAGTGCGATAGATTTGGTGAGAAGAGATGTAGAGAATGTCTCCTGATAGAGAGAAGACGTAGCAAGCATATAGTTAGGTGAAAGTGGAACGCTATGCCAAGGTATATACCCTTTTTCAGTACATGAGGCGACCTTTTGGAAGGGATGTTAAGGAAATTAAGGATGGTTAATGAACTGATCGTATTGCAACATCGCCAAAATTGGATTCTGGGTATCTCTCATAGAATCGTTATCAGAGCATACAGTATTGGAGTTGAAAGCGAAGATAACTTGTGCGCATGATGTATTCTCTTCCTGAGAGAGTGGCATCACAGCGGCTTCAACTTCGAAGCTCATCCGGGACGATAAGAAGGCTCCTGTGGAGAATGGAGATCCGGATTGCGTGAAATGATATAACAGGTGATAGAAAGTTCGTTGGTCTGGACATAACTATGCAGCCTTTGCAATGTAAGGTGTGCAAGGGATGACATCATCCTAGATTTAAAGGGTGTAATATGACTAAGAGTTCAAGGAGATGAACGTCCTTTTCAGGATATGTAAATGTGTGTGTATGTCAGGTGTCATCCAGATGGAAAGCAGCGGAGGAAGGTGGCTGGTCCTTCGATCTTTTTTCGAAAAGTATTGGCTTATAATTCTAACACTACCTTATCCCTAACCCTTAATATAAGTCTATACTGCTCTCCACATAGTCCTCGATCTATACGCTCTCATAACGACTTGTACAACACTCAATCCATCAATCACATCTGCGCCTCCGTCTTGAACTTTCACAATATTTCTTATAAATGCAGATTTAACTCTTAACTTTCTCCACTCTACACATGTACCTCAGCCTACTAATGACCTCATCTTCAGAATACCTATCCTTCTTGAACATCAAACCCCACCACATTCACTACGACCCTATTGCAAACTGCCAATGTTATTAGATTTTGAAGCGTTCCATCCACACTCTCACATCCATTTCATCAGTACGAAACACTATCCATCATTATTCTATAGCGTATCCCTATCTCATTTTTTAATTTTCGCCTCCTTCCTGAAGATTCCTATTCCTTGTAGGTCCCCATTCATCCCCTTCAAAATTGCTCATTTATTCCTCTACGTATGATTTTAGTATTCCTTTTTATTCCCTATTTAATTCAAAATCTTATTGTTAAAACCAATCTGGTTTCTAGTCTTAACAACTTTTTTACTCGTTTTACCTCTTGCTCATCTATTTATTTCACCAATCACTGTAGCATTCTACTCTACTTTAATTACATCTACAGTATCTTGCACTACTAATAACCGCTCCCTTCATTTGCTTCCAAGTAGTACTAGATTATACTAACGGTATTAATTATATTAATGATATAAATAAAATACATTCTATATATATATATATATATAGAATTAATTATATATAAAATACATACTATATATATATTTTCTCATAGTGTGTTCCATCTCGATATAGGAAGGTCTGAAATTAACTCTTATAATATATTATAAATATATATATAAACAAAAGTCAGAGAAAGTTATTAATGAATATATTGTTAAAACCAATCTGGCGTAAGGACTTCCAAACCTTCCCCACAAAAAACAAAAAATCAGAGAAAGTTATTCTATATCTATATTTTCTCATAGTGATTTTCATGTCTACACCATCTCGATATAGGAAGGTCTGAAATTAACTCTTAAAATAAAAGTTTATTCGAAAATAGAAATTATAATAGATATAGATTTACGAAGAAATTATACTGCATTGGTCTTTACCACCGAGTTACCAGCATATATTTTAGAGATTTTATTTTTACAAAATTATGGGTTAAGTATTATTTTTTCTAACCATATAATAAAATGTTTAAGATTTAGAAAATAATTCAACTGATAACACAAAATTTGTGGTGCATTCCCTCTCTATAGTTTCTTTCTCCGAAAAAATGCTCCTTCTTATTCTCTTTGCACAATGACTGTTTGAAGTGATTTTTTAAGTAAATACAAAAGTTTTTTTGTAAATACTTACAAACCATCAACTCTCATATACGAAATTAATAAATGAAAATTTTGTAAAATCTTTTTGAAACACATGGTGATTGAAAGAAAGGAAACTTTCTGGTTTTGAAAATGAAATCATGAATGAAGTCTCAGCCGGTAAATTGACTTGTGGAGACGAAGGTATTAAAAAGGACACAAGCAGCATGGAACATTTCACCTTACGTTTTAGAAATACCTAACGAAAAGATAAGATTAATATGCGACTTTCGCCAATCAAACTCTAAGTTCGTAACTGACGTATTTATATTACGAAATTTTTTGCATTTAAAGATTCTAAAATATATATAACAAGCTTGATCTAACTGACGCGTTAAATCACTTGCTGATCGATAAGAAAAAAAATTATTTTGCAATAAGCTCCCCTTAATTAAGTGCATATTTATTTATATGTTTACGTATATGCTTTAAGAATAGCCCACCTTGCTTCCAGCATTTTATTACGATACTTTTTCCGGGAATAGAAGGCGAATAAGTTTATGTAGACGATATTTTAGTTGCTTTTAAAACTGAAGCGGAATAATCGGTCTTATTAGAACAGGTGCTCGGGCGCCTGGTTTATTTCAAAATTTGTTTATAACAAGTTAAGCGTGGGTTTAGGTTTAAATAAGCTAACTACCTTGGGTTTTTAATACAAGAAACCGGTGTCTTTCCGTTCCTCGAAAAAATAAAGAAATTTTTACAAATAAAATAACCAACAACAATAATAGAGGATAGGTCGCTCATTGGGAGCATTGACTTCTACAGACAAAATTTGCTCTGTTTCGTGCATATCACGGGGCTTCTCTACAGTTTGCTCAAGGGAAAAATGTAAACTAATAAAAAATCAAAAGGGAAGAGAGAAGAGAAACCACTTTAAAAAATATTAAAATATCGAACTCTAATGCCTCAAAATTACCCAGCTCCTAATGAGCAGTTAAAAAATTTATATTTATGCATCAGAAGATGCCTTTTCCTTCATAGTCATGGCCGATACTAACCATAGTTCCCTTTTTGCCTTCTATATTAAGAGTTTAAATGCGACAGAACAAAAATATGCCCAGTTAAATAAACTGTTGCTGTAGCTTTCAAAACTTTTCAAACGTTAAGGTTTTCTACTTGTTGGAATACCTATAAAAATTCTTTCAAGTTTACCTGAACTTTAAGTAAGCTAAATATAAGAATTAACCTCCAAAACTATTGTGCTAAAGAAATAAGAGTTAACATTATTAAGAGCTTACAGTATAGATGAGAAATAATTAATACAAACATTCTGACTCCAAATTAAAAGGCTGATGAAGTTGACTTCGCCCTCAATTCCTTTCCAGCCAATGAAGAGTCAGCTTTCACTCAAGCGACGAATGAGAAAGGAGATCTCAACCGACTTCTAAACACACCTACTTTAGATGATCTGAATGTCACTAAAAGACAAGAGATAGAATGGAATAGATTTAGAGAATCTATGGAAAATAAAGAAGAAGAAAAAGAATCAGAGCTTATGGAAAATGCTTTTATTAATCTGTTAACTCTTTACAACAAAAATACAAAATGATAGCATATATATTTGAAATTTTTTTTTTTTTTTTAAATTAATGGAAAAACAACAACAGCAGACAAATAAATATTTGAGGGATCTATTAAAAAAGAAGAAAAGTAAACTTTAAAAATGATAAAGCGTAGCAATTTTTATGAAAGGGAAGAAGTTGCATAATGCGTTGACGCTTCTATGAAATATTCGCGAGTTTTTGTTCTTGATTAATATGTAATTGAGGTCAACCAAGAACTTCATCAGCAAGGCCACTTCGTTCTAGATAAGACTTGAATAAGCATAAGTAATGATTTAGCTTTTGAAAATATGCATCAGTGGATGGAAGAATATGTTCGCGCATGTCTTTTTTTGCCAAAAAAGTAAGTTGTTACCGGAATCAATCCTGATTTCTGAAATTTTCATAAAATTACGGTAAAATTTGCAATCACGAATGCAGACCTATTAAAACTTTAATTACCTTAATTGATAGATATAGTAAATATATTTTTGTAATTCTCTTGCGAGAAATAACTGCGGAAGAAATAATTAATGTTTTCATTCACAAGTTATTCCCGTTCTGCCGAATTTCCAATGTCCTAATCACAAACAAACGAGAAAATTTTACTAGCCAGTTATTTAGGGAAACGTGCAACTTCTTGGGCATAGAACAATGTAATACATGTCCAACAAGTCCTAGATCGAACGAATTAGTGGAACATTGTCCTAGCAGCCTGTTTGCTTGATTAGGATATATGTTGCAGGCCATGATTTACGATGGTAAGACTGGACTAATCTCCTGCCGCTAGTGCTCAACACTCTGAGGCTAGCATCGATCACAAAGAATGATAAAACGCTCCCTCAATTAATATTTGGACAAAATATTAATGTTTCAGGTGGGCTAATAAGACCCAAGCCTGCCAGTAAAGCAATGCTTATGAGTTATAATAAATATATTGATAAGTTTGTAGAGCTATTAGCAAAACTATTAGAACATCACACTAGAAGTAAGAACTGATACCTTTTTGTCAATAAAAATTTGAAGGAATCTAAATTTGTGCTTATAAAACAAACACTATTTAACGTAAATAAATCGTGTGAAAGATATATCAACCCATTAAGATAGATTAATTTTAATAAAAATAATGTTTTAATAGAATGCGTGGGAAGCCATAATTAGAAAATTTAAGAATTGTGCGAATTTATTATAACTTCATTCACGTAAAACGAGAAGAATTAAAAATATATATAATCTTTTTTGTCGGGTGTTAAAATTTTTCAGGGGTGTAATATGCTAAAATATTAAATTGAAATATTTGAGAAATTGATTAAATATTGTATATGCTTTTCTCCGATTATCATAGAAACATTCTTCTTTGTCATTAACTTTTAAAAAAAGGTTTGTAAAATGAGTATTTTGATCAAACATCCGACTTTGAAGACGTGAATGATCAGTTTTCAAACTCGGACGGGAGTCCGGAATTCACCAGATTTACTGAAAATCGATGCTATCAGTGCTATTAAAATTATAGATGTACGCAGACCAATACACAAACAAAGATCCTACCCTACGATCTGATCGAAGACGGTTACATAGGGGTAAATTTTTGTCATTTCAATTTTGTGCCAAACTGCCTGTTGATTTGTTGCATAATAGGCATTATATGTGGCAGGGCTTTTGAAATCTTTCCGCAATGGGAGAGTCTTGCCGAGGTAGGGTGGGTTATAGCATACCTTTTCTCGAGCAACTAGTGAACTTAAATGTTATTGGGTCAATTTACTAATAAGAAATTTCTTTTTCCTTTTTAAATCAATAATGGAAGAATTAAAAATAATATTTATTGAAACTCTATAAAAATATAATAATTTTTGACATCTGAAAGAAATGCAATAAATAAAGAAATTAATTAAATAAAAAAGCTCTCATTATTCATTTAAATTATATTCTATATGAACTCATTTGCCTTTTCTGTTTATAAAGTTATAAAGGTTAGAATAATATTGGCTCATATATATATATATATATATATATATATATATATTACTTATATATCATAATATATATTATAATTATATATAAAGATATTAAAATATATACTATATATATATTATAATAATACATTTATACAATAATATATATATATTATATTTATTATTATATATATATATATATATATATATAATATATTATATTATATAATATATATATAATTAACTTATTATATATATATATATATTATATATTATATATATATAAATAATACTCTATATATTATATATTTATAATATATATATATATATAATATTATATATATGATCATATATAATATATATAATATATATATATATGTATATATAATCTTATAAACAGATTCAAAATAGAGATTATTTCAAAACCTACTTTTTACTAATCTTTAATAGGGTTTAGAAAAATGTAAAAATGATTTTATAAAAATTCAAATTTTTCCTACATTTGAAAGGTTCGAAAAACCTTCAAAGGTAAATATAAAAATTCTGTAGATTTTTTAATTCTGAGTTAGAAATTTAATTTAAACGTTACTCTCTCTCTTTCTCTCTCTCTCTCTCTCTCTCTCTCTCTCTCTCTCTCTCTCTCTCTCTCTCTCTCTCTCTCTCTCTCTCTCTCTCTCTCTCTCTCTCTCTCTCTCTCCTTAATTTGACAGTTTTCGAAATATTATTCAGAGAGAGAGAGAGAGAGAGAGAGAGAGAGAGAGAGAGAGAGAGAGAGAGAGAGAGAGAGAGAAGAGAGAGAGAGAGAGTTGATCTCTGGGAGGAATAGAGCTAAGATGCACATTACAATGTTGAGATTAATAACAAAAACCTGATGAAGTAAAATAAAAGGGAAATTTTAAGTGACAGTTCTGCGTAATAAATAATATATTTTGAAGGCATACGTGGGAAGCTTCATCATTTAAACGTTATTGCAGAATAACAAAATTAATACCAACTTTCACGCCCAAATTCACAAATGGAAAGAGTTAAATTTAGCTTCCTGACCACTTCCAGTCACTTAATATTGAAAATAATGATAATAATAGTAAAAATAATAATAAAGTTAAAATTAGTGAATAGTGATGATTAGTAAAATATTAGTGAAATTGTGTGTGAAATATAGTGTATATTAATAATAATTAATAATAATAATAATAATAATAATAATAATAATTAATAATAATAAATATACTAAATAAAATAATAATAATAGTAGTATTAAGTATTAATTCCTCAGAATATTTTAATAATATTAATATTCACTGGCCAACAAAGATTTTGCGGCCTAAAACATTTGAAGGTCATCTTCTATAGGTAAAGCTGTTCCCCTGATCCGAATTATGATCCTCCTTTCCTAGATTTGGCATCTAGTTAGTTGAGATACAGGTGGTCACCAAAAATAAATTAATAAAACAATTTATGTTAGTTGTAACGTAATTCACAATAAAAAACACGAAAGATATATATCGAATTAATTGTTAATGAGTAAGTAAATAAAATGCTAATAGGTCAGAACATTCAATCCATACAATGAAATCAAATAATGCATTACAAATCAATTTCTAATGGATTGTACTCTTCTGTGTGCAGAATGTGGACAATTCACGTTGAAGGCTCCAACAATAGTTCTGCCATCATGTGTGTATCGCCATCTTCCTTGGTATCTTTTCTTCCATCACCTTGATACTTGATGGAACCTCTCCCCTTGTTTCCTCACTATAACATCCTAGATTAACCGGAAACCGATCTAAGTGACTATTGTAGAAAGTGAACCTTTTATGAGCTTAATATTAGCATTTCAAATTTTTGAAGCTGAGAAAGGCATATTTCTATGTAGAGTTCTACATATTAGTTGGGCAGATTTATGGTTGCCCAAAAAGTTGTGAACAACCAAGACAAAACTTTTCCAGGCAGATGTTTCAATATCAGTCATGGAATTAGAAATAGTCATCCTTGATGATTTGGCGAATGTGAGGGCCGCTAAAGATTCCAGCTTTGAAGTTTCTCATACTCAAACCCTGGAAATAAAATTCTGCAAATATATTTGAAACATTCACCATTCTTTGTCTAGGGCCCTACAAATTTGCTTCATCAGTCCTAGTTTTGATGTGGGTAGAGTGGTGGGAAAAATAATTTTTCCCTGTCAACCAGTGGTTCGTTTAATGATATTTTTAATGCACCTACAGTCATATTTTCCGTAGCAGGCCATACAACTTTTACTCTAGTGAGTCTTCTTTAGCTCCTACTATCCAACAAGCATATGAAACAAGGTACTTAGTATATTCCGCTTTTCTGCCCAAGTAAGATGTTGACATCTTCGAAATCAACGCATACGTAGATAACCACTGATGTTCAATATACTTAAGCTTCTGCAAGATCATTCCCCTTAATTTTCATATTCCTGCTTACAGATTTTGTTTGAGTAGACCTATTGGAATCATGCATGAACTATTGGCCATTGTTTCAAAAAAAACACACTTCAAGCTTCTCGTTGAACTATCCATAAACATCGCCCAATCTATTCTGGTCCGGTATTTAGGTAACGCCATTTGGAGTAGGAGTCCAGGGGATGTTCTTACAGTAACTAGGTTCTTACTTCTTCAATGGAACCATGAGAAGAAGAAAGTACTACATCGTTTGTCAGAAAAAAAGGTTACTCTTAACAAATTAACAGGCCTCTGAGACAAGTTCTTTTCACTTAAGTCTAGCAATGCTAAAAAGCTCCAGAATCTGAACTTGAGAGACCCTTACACACCTCTTCGTAATTCTAAGCATAATTGGAGTCTCTTACCTGAGAGAAACTGTGTGCATGGATTTTAGTGCATTAGAACTACTTTCGTATCATATTTGCCAACTATAAATAAGGTAATTAAGAGCAGGAAGCAAATGGAAAGGAAAGATTAACCTTCAAACCAGTTACAATCGCTGGTCAGGTCTAGGAGATGAAGTTTGAAAGGACTGGGACTGGGGACATCGTCGGAGTGCTAAGTACAGGCAGCTTGCTGCATCTCACAAATTACCGGATACTACAACATTTACGTTTCTTAAACACGATGATACCTATTCCATTAAACCAAACAAAATAACCAGTCACTGTTGGTGATTCTTTTGGGCTCCCGCCATAACCGATAAGGCACAACCAAAATTTTAACCTTTTCATTCGTCCAATTTTTCCACTGACGTTAGTAGATTTTCGACACACGTTTTACAGACAAGTATGGAGGGCCGAAAGACTTATACTTGGTCTCCGAGTTCTACATATCCAAGCACTGCCAGATATGCTTGCTAATTACACAAAATAGTTTACAGTTAAATAACCTTTCTATCTTTGGATTCTCCTTGGCAATATTCACCACAGATATGATTAGCAGGAAAAATACATTGGAGTTAAATTCCAACAAGGCTCTGCGATAGAAGATAATCATAGTCGTTCTTAGAAATAGAAAAAAATAAGTAATAAATATAAAGGTAAGACCCTTAAAAAAATAAATAAAATTAAAAATATCTAATAATGCATTAAAAAAAAGATATTTGTATAGAGAAAATCTTGCAGACAACACACACTGTATACCGTCAACAGCAAACGTAAGTAAGGCCAAAAATCTCTGGAAAACTAAATGTCATATTCATGATAAATCGACAACAACACTCGATTACTAATAAATTCGATAAAATATCCATTGGCCGTGAAAGAATTTTTTTTTTTCGTTATCTTATTCTAAGTTTAATAATTAATGAATAATATAATACATAATAATATAATAATAATAATAATAAATATTAAATAATATAATTTATATAATAATAAAATAATAAATAATAATAGATAATAATTAATAATAATAATACAACACCTAATCAATGAATTAATTAAATAATAACAATAACAAGCAAGCGTCGAGACTCTCACCAGAAAGGCAATACCATTCAGAGCTTAAGACCTAACAGTCGAGCAGGAGCATTCGCAACATGTTTTTCAGGTTGTGTTTAATCACTGCACTCAAAAGCGTAAAAAAAATATCGGTTCATAAAAATTAATTATTAAATAGAATATTAGATTATAACAATAGGTTTAAAATCGTATGATAAATTGTTTAAATTTAGGTTGTGAAGCTTTAGACTGAAATTGAATGTATAATTGTAATATATTTTTCTTTCATTCGGTACTTGTCATTCCTAATTTTTGCCACAACACCAGACAAAAGAACAGCCGACAAAAACTGAGATAAAAAAATTGCAGTTCGCAATATTTATATTTAATTTGTTATTTTCTTTATCAGATAAATTAACCCAGCCATCACGGGCAGACAAGACCCCAAAATCTAGCAAAGGGCGATAATATCCATTTAACCGTCACACAGAACACGGAATAAGCCAAGCCCAGGAATAGAGAATAGCTCTACAATCTCCCAAGCAGGACCAGTTTGCTGAAATACTTAGGAGACCTTAATTATTGACATAATATGTTAATAGTGAGAAGTTATCTACTCACACTTAATTGACGACAGCTATCAGGGCGACTTCTTATACAAACAACAATAAATATTATAAAATAACTACTAAATAAATAAAAAAAAACTAAAACAACGTATAATCAACACACAAATATACATTACAATAATTGCATAACTAATACTAATATAGTATATAAACCAAATATATATATATATATATACATATATAAATCACTCATATAACACCTACTAACCACCACCTAATATACCCACTACATTATAATACAAAAACACACATCACCATCACAAATACCCACATAAATACAATAAGCCTCTAACATCACTAACTTAATTATAAAATATTACTAACACTAATATCACTCAACACACAGATAAAATATAAATATAGCTATATAATATATATAAGTGTGTGAGACAGTTTCACTATAATACATAAAAATACAAAATACACTATATAATAACATCTAAACCTTTTACTTCTAATAAATCGTAAAATTTCATATAACAAGATATCTATACTAATCCATATATATAAATAATATAACATATATACCTATTATATAACTTAATAATAATATCCTACCTTACTCCTGACAGGCGACAAGCTAGGTCCTACATATATAACTAAAATATTAATCCTATATAACATATATATTTTAATTATTATTACTATAATCTATATATTATTTAAATTATTTATTATTCTTGATTTTTATTAACATAGATGAGCTCATTCCTGCGATAATTCGATTAAGCTCTCATTAATTACATCTAATTATTACCTCGAGATTCCCATTACTCTCTCAACTCGTGTGTATACCACACATCTTCACTGCATAGTAATTACTAATCACTACTATATTCACTAAATTTAACTAATTATTATTTTTTTACTAACTTATTATCATTATTTCACCTCCCTCCTACTCACTAATATTGCTCTCATTTATCTATATAATTACCAGTTATTTATATACCATATTATCTACCAATTTATTATTACCTTTAACCCATTTATATTACCAGTTAGTCTACCAATTATTTATATTACCATCGATTCATTATTATTAACTACTAATAATAATAATTAATTACTTCTTCTTATTTCTTGACACCAGTATCCACAATGACAATGACGCTCGGTGTTAGCTGCTCAGAACGAATTCTTAAATAACCATCCACAATCTGAATATAATAATAATAATATAATAATAATAATAATAATAAATAATAAAAATAAATTTAATATATTAATAAATAATAATAATAATAACAATTAAACTAACAATAAACTAAAATAACTAACTAAATTAAAATAAATACACTAATAAACCAATTACACTAGTACACAAATAATAAAGAAATACCTAATAACAAAATTGAATAGCCAACTTTCGCAGCAAGCACAAATTCCACAAATGGAAAGTACATTAAAATAGCTTTCACCATGACCACTCTCAGTCAACAATATAATAATGAAAATAATTTGATAATAATAGTAAAAAATAATAAGAAAAGTTAAAATTCTTAGCAAAAGTGATGATTAGTAAAATATAGTGAAAATATATGTGTGAAATATATATATATATATTAAAGTAATCAATTAATAATAATAATAATATAATAGAATAATAATAATAATAAATATAATAAATAATAATAAAATAATATTAATACATAATTAATATAAATATAATAAATAGATAATATAATAACTAATTAATAATAATAACTTTTAATTATTTACAAGCAACGCAAAAAATCAATAATAATATAGCTTAATATAATTAATAGTAATATTGCCGTAAGCGTATAACACACTCCAAATCATTTTCAACAATTATCGTTCGGTTCTTGAATAATAAGAAAAAAAACTATAGTTAAGGTACATACTTAGCATGTTGCTACCATATTTTAGAAATAAATTAATAATAATAATTAAATAATACTAATACATAAAATAATACATAATATAATTAATATAATCAATAATAAATAATAATAATAATAATAATTAATACTAATAATAATAATAATAATAATCTATTAAATAATAATAAATGCACATAAAAAATACCTAATAAATAATATCGGTAAAAAATCTATTGAATGGCTTGTATAAGTTTGCAAAATGATGCCTTATATATTAAACATTATTCATTATTATTTTATTATTTTATTATTAGTTAATTATTTTCATTATAACATGAGTTTTATATTATGTTATTATTATTATTATTAATTATTATTATAGTAGTAAGTGTAGTCAAGTAGTAGATACAGATAAGACGACTTTGAAATATCGAAAATTTCGTCCAATGTTAGTGTCGACCACGATTTTTCAATAAGTATTGTTAAAGGCTACACTCCCACAGAGAAAAAGAAAGGAACGCAAAGAAGGCACTATCTCAGATACAAAGAGTAAATTCGGAACCGATTACTCCAATACACAAGATGCGTACTAAATAACGGATAAAATAGGAAAAACGTGATTCAACCTATACGCTAAGCACAAAAGAATAAACAGTCGTCAACACAGCACACCCGTCAAAACACAGCACACGCAACAACGCACAACGCACACTCACGGCGACATCGAACACGCAACCAACACGCAAACACGCACACCAACGACACCACGCACACGCAACAATAAACACATACACACAACACAAGCACACAATCACACTATACAATATATATAACCTATAATATTCTATAATTATACTATATTATATAATATAGTATTTCGATATAATTATTTTATAATACATACAATAATATAATACCTTAAATATATATATAATAATAATATATATATAATATATATATTATAATATAAACTCTATCTCTCCCTACTCACCATATAATAACCTCCGTCTTCCCATTATTAAACCAAGATATAATCAGTAAAAATATATTTAATACACGACTATTTTTTGTCATAACCCTAGTATATATATATACATATATATATATATAATATAATATATTAATATATATATATATAATTATATATATTATATATAATATATATATTATATATATATATATATTATATATATCATATACTATATATATATATATATTATATAATATATATATATATTATTGATGATGGAGAACGACTTAACTCGTCATCGTCATCAGCAAAAATCGGCCTATTTTTTTTTCGAATCGTCATCGCATCGTCAGTTCGTCGCCTCCAGCCGTCATCGGCAAATTATCGCCGATTATTTGCCATTAATTAACAAATATTACAGAAAGATTTTGGAATACTACAATATTAAAAGCTCGAACAATAAAAATAATAGACATAATAATAATAATAATTAAATATATAATAATTAAATAATAAATAATAATATAAATAATAATAATAATAATAATAATATATAAATAATAATAATAATAATATTATTAATAATATAAAATTAATGTAAGAAAGTAAATAATAATTAAATAATAATAAAACTATATATAATAATAAATAATAATAATAATAAATAATAATAATAATAATATAATTACTTAATCAAGAGTCACTCAATAGTCTGGGGATGAGCACAACATGCTACATCATTTCATAACTATCAATTGTCATATTCGATACTTCCTATCTGGGGTCTTTTATAGCATCTATTAACTCTTATAATAGCAAAGATGTACATACAAATATTCTCTATATATTATTTGATAGATAAATGCACTACTTTATTATAATATACTATAATAATATATATAATATTCTATACAATATATATATATATAATATAAATATAATATATATATTTAGCTATATAATATTATACATTATATATAATATATTATAACATATATATTATACTATATAATTTACTGAAAAAAATAAATAATAAGATGATTATATAAATATACTCATATATATAAATATAATAAACTAATATAAAACCATAAATCACTAGATTTAATTTTAATCTATACAAAGCTATTCGATTAACAAAGTTAGTGATATACTAAATATAATACTATTATTTATAAGTAAACATTATATATACTATATAAAACCATCGTATATCCTTTTCAATTATGTTATATTATATTACTATTATAATATATTAATAAAGAATAATCAAACCACTATATATACAAGATATATCACGTCATACATGTACAAACTATATACTAACTCGATATATATAATACATATATATAAAATATACATATATCAGGGGCGGCTCGTGGTCAAATTCTTGAGTAGGCAAATATATATATATAGTTTTGAAATAAACAGAGCTATATCCAATTAAATTTAAAATATTCATCAAGTAATATCATAACATACCAACTAATACCATAATACTAATATATGTTTATATAATAAGTTTAATAATATCTAAGCAAATTAATACTAATGTATCGAAGCTAAAAACAATAATAAATATACATATACATCTATAAAATAACACACATAATATATATTATTATATTATAATAATAATTACTTTATATATATAATATATAAAAACATATATATACTAAATATATTATATACATAATAACATAATTAATAAATAAATAATATAATATAACCACACATAAAAATAAAATACACATTGTTGACCAAAATAACCAACTACTATATGGGACCTACCGAAATAAATACAAACAAAATATCTATAATTAAATATATAATAAAAATAACACATAATAATAATTAATTATACTATATACAATTATTATATATATAATAAATATACTATAATAAGAAAAATACCACACACTGCAGAAGGAAATATTTCAATTTTATAATGAACGACTATAAATCACGAATTACGGAAATACTACAAATTATCCCTCCGCACAAAAACAATATTACTATAACTAAACAGAAGCTAATCAAAATTTTAATTAAAAAAAGGTTTGAAAATAAAGCACAATAAAAATATACACTGATTTAAATATAGAATATCAATAAAGAAAAATCTCTAGAAAATTACTATCATTTTACTCCAACATCAGTACAAATAAGGAGAAACAATACTCTCACTCTAAAAATAACACCATGAAACAATAACACCTCATTGTTTTCCACGCCAGGACCACCGATTAATCTAAAAAACATAAACTAGAAGGAGGTACTGACTCAAAAGCGAGACAAACAACCCAGCATCATGGCAAAACATCTGTGCTATGGGAAGAAATGAGATCAATGATTTCTATTATGAAAAATTCACGAGAATAACTCTCTACGCGTACACGGTAAAAGAGATGTTATCTGGCACACAAATTAAGAACTAAATACCAACATTAAACCCATTAATTGAAGAATCAATCAAAAATTAATCAACTTAAACTTATACATTATTTGAACCACCTACCCTTCATCTATCTACCACATTCTAAACCCATACTGCATAACTAGTAAATTTATTAAAATAAGCTTACACACTTCGTTTAAAAAAAAATTGAACCACAATCTAACGAACTAAAGATGCAGGATCAGGTCGGAACAAATAAAACGGACTTGCCCAACATAGCCATATACGCAACAAGACACATATTTTTTTTGACAGAGAAATAACAATTGCCAGCGGAATTAGAACGTTAAAAAGTTAAAAAACGTTCACATCAACTGAAAGAGAATATACGCAAATTTAGTCCGTTAAGAACAGGACTTATCAAAGATGAGCACTACAATTGAACGAAAATAACATAAAACACGAAATAAATAAATATAATAATAACAACATACAAATGCAGAACAATCTAAACCCATAAAATATATTATAAATATATATACTATATATATATATATAATATTATATATATATATATTATAATATATATATATATATACTAAATATATATGTCATGACATTATTTAATATTTTATTGAGTTCACTAAGGCCAGTAGGCGTTGCAGTATCCCTATAGGCATACCTCAAAACATGTATTAGGATATTGATATATTAATATAATATATTATATATATTATATATATATATAATATATATATATATATATTATAGTATAATATGATATAACATAAATATAATATATATATATTATATATATATATATTGCTTTATGGTATGTATAACATTAAAGTGCCCCTAATGGTTCACCTTTCTGTTATGCGTTCATATCCACACTCATCCTCCAGACGACATATCATATACAGGCTACTTATATCCACAATCCCTCTTCTAGACACAATCTTACAGAATCCCTTATACCTTATATCTACATACATGATAGGAGAGAAAATTGCCACATCGGTTATGTCGCTAGCGTGTCGTAGTGAAGGCGAACTTAAGGGACGGTGGTAGTTAAGTTGCTGCCTACTACCACTTTATCTTTTGCCAGTGAATAGCTAATAGATGCCTCGGAGGAAGGTCAGTTGATTTCAGTAAGCGCCCTTTCTATCCTTCGGCGAAAATGTATGAATCGCATCATGTATATGAAATGTCGAGTTATTGAATAAATGATGTGAGGAGTTGAGGAGAAGCAGGTGATGAGATATTTAGAAAGGTAGGCATAATTTTGATTTGTTCTCGCTGATGACTGAAACAAAGAGGAAGCACACGAAGTGAAAATTGATTGTTGTGTGGTAGTGAAATGTCGTTTTGTGTTTGCTGTGGAAAGGGAATGATGAGGGGGATAGAAGTATTATTGAATTTCTGATGAGTAAATTGTGGTAGAGAGCTATGGTGTATTATGCTGTGTGAGTACTAGAATTTAAAGATTCTAGTAGAAGATTTTAGTCCATGTTAAAAATTTGTTTGGATTGTTCGTACATTATGATCAATCTGAGCGGTAATGTTGAAGGAGTACGATTTCTGGGATTAATCTGAATGATGTTTATGGACGGGGTGAGAAGAGGAGATTCAGGTCATTTGCCACATATCTGCCCATTCGAGGATTTTTTTTTACACGTTGTCACCACCACTTTCACGGTCAGAGTCCTATTCAAGGAGAGGGGCTCGGGGCATTACTCTTCAAAGGTAGAAGATCTAGCGGATTTTAACATAGAGAGATTATGGGAGATTAAGAAGTAGGTAAAACACTGGACGAAATTACATTCTCCTAAGGAAGATGAGAAGAGATAAGTCGGAATAATGAGGTGGTGGGATAAGATGGAAGTAGAATAGAAACTAGCTGGAGTTGACCAATGGTCAACACAATAATCCGTGCGCAGATGACGAGCCACCCCTTGTGCACGGAAGGCGTCGCTAAATGGTAGTGGTACGCTCGAGTGATAAGTTTTTCCTTCGAGTCACATTGCCGTGCTACGGGTACTATTAGGATAGAGATAAAGCACTAACATCGCACCGCAAAGATAGTGAAAGGGTCAAGTAACATGAGAAAGTACAGAACAAGTTTATAAGCCTTTTTGCGACTTGGACTCGACCCTGTCCAAAAGCGGGTGAAACCAGAGCCCCCCTCCAGTTATTGAGGTAGTACTGCTATAGCTGGAGAGCAACATGAAAAAGGAAGAAAGTCTCACAGTGTATCAACAGAACTGTTTCCAGTTCTTTGAGGCGCTCCTAGCAAACCCAATGTTGTGATGTTGAGGGTTTCCAAGACATTTTTTTCTGTTCATTCGAAGTGCCTGAAGGATGTTTATATTGTACACAGGAGAGACGACAGAACCGTCGAAAGATATAGGTAAGTCTGTTGAGTGTGGTAGGAAAGCGATTGAAGGATATTAAAAGAAGTGAAAGTATTAAGTATTTCTATCATCGCGAGAATTAAAAATCGGAAAGTTAAGACGAGAGGCAATTCTAAAAGTATATGAGAGTAGAAATTGATATGAGTTAAAAGGATGAAGGTTCGAGTCATCGGAATACGAGTGGATAGATGTTAGAGGTTGCAGGTGAGAAGTATTCATTTAATAAAAGTAGGAATTAAAGTAGTGGACGAACTTAGTAAGCAGATTAAGGAGATAGATTGACAGAAAAGAAGAAGCTCCCCATCAAACAACAGCTCGATATGTTGCTATTGAAAGTAAAGCTAGACGATAAGTAAGCAAGATAAAGGAAAAAACCAAAGGAGGGGATTTGCTTTGGATGAGCAGTAAATTGCGATGCCATAATCGGACTCAAATGCTTTTGATATGTTTCAAGCGCCCATACACCGCAAGCTCCGTAAGTCTTAAAGAGCGAAAAACCATAAATCGGTGTTTACAGCTAGAAATCGTTTTGCAGGGATACTCTCTCTTTCGACGAGCAAAGCGGGGCTATTCATCAAAGGGAAAGTGCTACTAAACCTCCATGCGTTTCTGCCTACTTCTAGCAACTTCTGCGTAAATATTGCACTTTCCCACCTTCCTGATTCCGAATTGAGATCATTGTGTTGCTGATTCTCTCCAACTGAAAAGGTAATCTCTTCTGCCTCCCTCGCTCAACTATATTTCTCTATGTTCAATACTAGCACTTCCTCAGTGTTGGAAGCTCTCACATGTCAAACCTGATGTTGCGAAAAAAGAAAAGTCCGCTTTCGATCCTTCTATACATCGCCCTGTAGTCTACTATCACTTGTATTCTATCGTTAAGATCTTTGAAACACCATTCTCAACTCGAGACTTCTCGTAGTGATTCATCTGGAAACCATCCGGTCGCCAGTACGGCTGCTAGCTTGCACGAAAGCTACTGCGAATATACATTCCTCAAATCACACAAGGGTGACGGGAGGCTTGAGACTCTCCCAAGTAGTAACAACCGGATAGTAGGGAGTTGCTTAAAAAGATTCATAGCTAAAGTTGACCTTATAAGTAATGGATTCCACATAACGTCGGAGCCAAAGATAAGATCAGCAACATAGTAAGGAGTCGGGGTGAGGGGATAAGTGAATTCGTAGCTGCACCATATGCATGAAAATTTAGCTTGGAGCATGGAACTGGGAATAGGGGACAGAGTGGTTATAATGAATAGAATTCCTGCACTCTCCCTAATCATTGTCACCATCTTTTCTAATATTTAAGAAGGGAGGGTTCTGTTCTTGCGGGTCCACCAGTCGGGAAATTTATTTATTTTTTCCGGTGACGGGGTTTTGAAAAGAAGCACATTGACATATCGATCAAGTTTTCCCATACGTTTAAAACCATATACACTTTGGTGTACAGCTGACTCTTACTAGTATGAACAAGCTCTTAAATTAGTAGCAATAGTGGCCTGCACATAACAATTCCATTGAAAAGCGAAAAGTGGCCATGCGAGTTGTTGATAAATATTATGATGATGGTCTTATTGAGACAATTGTGTCTCTTTGTGACTAGGGGTAGTGTTGGAGGTGGGTTCAGATGGAGAGGAAGAAGGCTCAGACTTGAGATCTCGACTGATGGAGAGGGCACGTATTCCTGGTGGGTAACGAATAGTCATACAACAGAGATTTAGGTTGTATGTACACTCTTTTTGGAAAGTAGTTTTTCAGAAGATATTGGTGAAGTGGCTTCGACAATTAATACCAGAATAAGTTGAGTTCAAACCAAATTCATGTTATTATGTGGATTTGGTTATTTGGTCAGTGGAAAGAGCAACCAAAAATGCTCATGTTTATTAATGGGAGCGGGATTAGTATCTGTTATGTGTGAGGGATATGTTTTCATATTATATTTAATATATGGAAATCTTTATTGAGAATGTAGTTGGGTTACGATAGTTGGGTGTTCCAATAGGTAGGATTTGCCTGGTTATATTAGGTCCGTTTCTGAATATTTGCTTATGTTTCATGCGGAGTGCATATTTGGGAGATGGACGGAAGATGATGATTTAAGATGGGGAGCTTGATATCTCCTTTCATGGCCTCCGACAGTATCTGCAGAACGCTTAGAACGTTTGCGACGTGTTAGCGTTGGAATGGGTTTCCCTTCGCCTTTCTCGGAAGCCGCGGAAGCATAGAATTAGAGTATGGGATCGATCCACTGCGAAGCTTTACCATTTGAGTTGCTTGTTATCTCTATTTTCGTCAGCTAGGCTCTATCACTTATGGATCTTTTGGGGGAGTTGCTGAAATATGCTTCGGAAGAAGGAGTTTTATAAGAAAGATTCACTAAGAGCTAGATTATCTTGAGCAAAACTATTAGCGCATTTGATGGTGTGTGTCCTCGACATAGCTGTATTTGTCTTGGGTCAATCTAGTGAGATCTAAGTCGAATAGATCTATGCTGACGGTCTTCTTCTGAGTTGCATTTTTTACTTCTGCGGAGGGTAATTGTGTTTTGTTTTCAAATCTCGAGTGTTCTGTGATTTAAGAATATTTTTTCAAGTTAGGGGCGCTCGCCGGATGTACTCTTTTGTGTGTCGCTCTCTTAGGACATCGTTTCAGGAATTTGATAGTTATTGCGGAGGCGAATTAAGGGACAAGAGACCTCCCTTTGCTTAAAGTTCTGGAGTTTGCAGGCCAGACTATTGGTAGGGGTGCATGGGCGTGTAGTCTTTGGCGGCAGGAGATGTTTCAAGTTTGTGTTGGAAGTTGAACCATGCTTAGCTTCGATTGCTTGGTATATTGTTAAGAAGCTAGTACTCGGGATAGGGTTGTTGGATGGCTTTTAGGAAGGGAGATTGGATCAAGGGGTGATGCTTTTGTGTGTGCGTATGTGAGAATCAGATAGGGTGTGAGCAAGTTTAGAAGGATCTATCTCATGAAAGGAAGGGGTATCAGGATTAGTAGGAGGAGGTTGTAGGGATTGGGTGTTGGGGATTAACATCTGAATATTAGACGTGGCGTTAGATTGCCCTCTGAGCTGTAATTATTTTCATTACATTAGAGCTGGGTATAGCCAGTTTACTCGAGCTCACACTTTTATGTGATGCGTACATAACTGCTCCGGAAGCTCCTTGGATCAAAAAAAGGTAAGACGGGCACACTTTGAGGAAGAAGCACTGTGGACCCTACAGTTTCCACAGTTTTTGCAGAGTGGTATGTTTTCACAGGGAGTGTGAAAATAATTCTCCTCTGATTGGGCATATATCAATCCGTCCCCTTAAAGTATTTTTCGATGTTGGATATAATTATCTGGGGATTTGAAGGCGAACGTCTGGTCAAGGAAACATATATATTACTCAGATTTAGTGAAACCCTATTTTCACCTTTGCAGGTAGATAGAGGAGTATTAGAAGGTCAGCAGTAAACAAGGATTGGGGTGTCAGGCGAGTCCGACGAGGGGGTAAATCTATAAATAGTTATGTTCCTCATAAAATCTCTTCTAGTAGAGATTTCTCATATAATGACATCAGTATCGTCGTGGTTGATATGTGTGTGTGTGTTTAACAATAAATAGTGCCTTTAGATATGTTTTTTATATATTTTTGAGCGTAGAAAAATAAGAAGAGAAATATATTATAATTAATAATATGATATATGTATAATATATATAGTATATGTATAATAGAATAAATAAGTTAAAGAATATAGAATAATATAAGAGAAAAATCGCTTCTGTGTCGATTACTGCCCCAGGTCTTCCACGTATGACTTTCTTTAAGTTCTTCATTTTAAGGGAAAAAAATGATTATGTTGCTCAGCGAGAGCTTTTGGATAAGGCGGTCTCGCGATCGCCCAGTATGTGAGTAATATCGGAATATAAAGTGTCTGGCTGGCATTTCTGGGGTTGCATGGCAGTCAATCGTGGAGTTTTGTTGAGACAGATGAGAACGACTGATGACTGGTGACCACCATTGCGTTGCCTCGGGACCGCTGTCGCTGGGATGTTTGGGTATGCTATGGTCGACGAAATCGCTGAAAAATTATCGCCGAAGGTAACCCTCGTGTTAGGAAGAAGGAAGTAAAGCACAGGTACCTGGGTCTAAGATAAGTTAAGTAGGGACCGCGGTAAGGAAGGTATGCTTTTGTAAACAATATTCTTAGTATATTGTTGTTGTGTTGATGGTTAAATTGTATTTTGGTTTAAACCATGGTTTTGGGATTGTTTATATGGACGTTTCTCATGAGAAGAATGTAAGCCGATCAAACTTGATCGTCCTTTGGAGTGAGAAGTTTTATAGAAAATAAAGCCAAATGAATCAAATGTGCAATAGCGGATGGGGCTGGAAAGGCGCTATATTTCATAAGGAAGCGTACTATCCTTTCATCCTCTACACAGCTTAGGTTACAGTACAGGGAGAACCAATAACCAAGCCTCCGTATTAGCCCGCCCAACAAGTAGGGTAGAGCTGTGAGATATGAGCCATAGTTAATCCCACCGGAAAACTGACATCCACCGGAGTATTTTAACGCCCACGTTGACACCCCATGCACGCTATATGATGTTCAGAGTAGGAGCCACAAAAGATTTAAATACACCAAAAAGGATAGAAACAGAACAGACTACTCAGTGGCGTTTAGCGTCTATGGTTCGGGTTCGCCTACCAACTGACAGGACTCATAGTCAAAGGTGAGCTAAAAGGACTCGCTGTTTATTCCGTGTCTCTACTAATCCAGCGAGAGGGAGTGGAGGCGATATAGCCCAGGAGCTGTGACGGGAGAAATAAGAAGGGTAACCTATGTAACAGATATTTAAAAAGTACTAAATGGGTTTGGAAAGTTAAAAAAAATAAAAAATAAAATTTAAACTGGTAAACTGGAATAAAGAATAAGTGCGATTAGAAAATTAATATGAGCAAGTGGAGATAGAAGGGGAAGAATGAAAGGTTGAAGGATTATGTATGTGAATAAAATTATCTTGTCACAATTGCACAACAAATGCACATACTACTGCTAGAGCGGGGAATGCAGAAAGTCCCCCTTAATCACTTGGTTCTTATTACAATACCGATTGCTCAGGTATGTAAATAAAGTCTTATTTAAACGTATCAAACATAATCATGAGCTATATAACCAATAATAAGAATCAAATACCCCATTTGTGGGACATAGTATATATTAATATATATATATATATATATATATTAGTATATAGCTATATATATATATAGTATATGCAATTAATAATGATTATATATAATATATTATATATTATTATATAAAGTATATATATATATATATATATTATCTTATGTATATAGAATATAGAGAGTATAAGTAAATTTAATTTTACCAAATATAGTATGAATATTATATAATTGTTATTATATATATATTAACTATATATACTATATACTACATGATATAAGAAATTTAACCGAACCATAAATTTTAGAATGAGTTACACTACGTTATATATACTATTACATATTATATATATATTACTTTATATATACTATGCCTTATATAATAATATATATATAAAATAATATAACCATATATATAATATATTATATATATATATATATATATATTTATATATATATATATATATATATATATATTATATATAGTTAATCATATATATTGATATATATAGTATATAATATATAGTATATATATAGTAGGTATAGAGTATAGATGTACAGATAAATAGAAATATTATAGTATTAGTTTATAGTTATAATATATTAGAGATGATATTAAAAGTAACCTCTAAAGATATAATATCGTAGTATAAGTATAGTATATAATAATAGCGAAACAATTTAAAGACGTAAGATGTGTGGATTTATCTGTAATAAACGTATCGGCAAATTTTTTACGATGTACTTGCAATCCCACTCGATAATACTACTAATTATGTAGTCTATAATTAATACTATATATGATTAGTAATCTATACTATATTATATTATATATATATATATATTATATATATATATAGTGTATAGTTATAGTAAATTATTAATTTATATGTATATAGCTACTAGTATATATATATTTTATTTAAAGATATATAATATATAATATAATATATATAATAATATAAATTTATAGCTAATAATATGTATGTATAGTATTTAGGATAATAATAATAAACTAGTATATATATAATATATTAATAGATATATATAGGTATGATAGTATGTTATTATATAATCAGGACAAAGTTAGCTTAACGCCACACCAGGAACGGAGCTCGGATCATAAAAAAAATTTCACAGGTAAGGATAAGCCATCTATGATAACATAAATAGATGTTCTAGGGTCGAAATTGAATTTTTTGTTTTATATTTAATTTATTTTTTTGAGCTCTCTTTATTAAATTATTTCACTAGTTACTAGGGGCTGGCGAATATATACATATATTATTTGTAAAGGCGATTTTTACACGGCAATGTGGAGGGCTCCGAGCGCACGGAACACAGGGGGGATAGAAACGGTTTTCCGCTTAACCCCGTTTTTAGGGGAGGTGGCGGGAAGGAACACACGCGACACCGCATTACAACAAAAGAGCGAGGATATCGGAGAGCGCTCCCGGGAGGGGGGAAAGGTATGCGTGCTACCCCGTAGATTCCCCGGGTAAGGCCGATGAAGACCCCGCGATACCTGCCTCACTCGGTGCGGTATACCTTGGGGGTATTCGTGTTATTAATTTCCTTAATAAAACTTTACCAGGATTCAAGAAATGTATTCCTTTTCGCTGTAGGCTATTGTAGTTTTTGAGATATGATGTTTCCAGTTTTTTTTATATTTTTTTTTTTTCATTATCGTAAGCGTAAAAACGTCTATTTATTGTAAGTCATAGAGTAGCTACCGTGAAGAAATATAGTTGTTTTGATCCGAGCTTCCTCGTTCATGTGGGCGATTAAGTAATTACTCGTTAACCGAGATACAGATATATAGTTAGTATATATATAATATGGTATACAGTACTTACCATAATATGCAAAATTAAATGATTAATGTCATTATTAAATTTTCTATAGGTAATATAATATTGAAATGAGTAAAGAGATGGGATGAAATGATGGAGATGTCATAAGCTCAGCGTAGTATAGTAATATATATATATCAGTAGGAAAAGTATATATAATATAGTATATATATAATAGGTTAGAAATTACTAATAGTGGATGTGAGGATAAGTAATATTCTCTATAGGAGAATAATAGAGGTAATTAATAATATAAGGTATATAGTAGGAGAATTATATAATTCATAGAACTGGATATTAACGGTGGTTCACGTCGTTCCGTACCATTCGGTGGAACACTGCACTCGAATTTCCTATACCGCGGAATGAAATTCTGTTCTGTCGGGTGTTGTGTGTTTTAGGTTAATCAGTTGCACATTATTAAATCATCTATTGCTGAAACTAATATTTTGATAAACGAGATGGTGAATTATGAGTGTGGTCCTTTGATCTTTCGAGGATTAACAGGAACCAAGCAATTTAGATTAATTATAGTTAAAATATGTAACAACCGCCGAAGATCATGCCCTCAATCTTAAAGCTCAAGCTATTAAACTGGAAAAGTAAGAAAACTAATTTCAAATTGTTCTGCTTCACTAGTTAATTTTGTTACCATTCATATATTTAGTACTTCATTTAATTTCTCATATTTTTCCCTTGACGTTAATTTTCTTCATATCCTCCTCCGGTTAAATTCTTTAGTTATTTGTGTGGTAATTTAAAGTTAAATCTTGATATATAAATGGCGCTACCGAACTACAGCTTCTCCTTCTACAAGCTACACACCACACACGTACAGGCACCACACACACAGCATATATATATAATATATAGGTATATATAGATATATAATATCATATATATATATATAATAATACCTATATTATATATATATATATAATATATATATAATGACCTATATGTATTCTAAATTAAAGCTGTGGGCAAAATAGTGTGTTGTGTGTGCTGTGTGATGTGTGCTCATTCTAGTGTGGTTTCAGAAAACGTTTCAAGTGCTAGCTATCAGTACTATCCTGATCTTTATCTGAATTTGTGGGAGTTTTTCTCTGTAGTATAGTGGTCTTTGTATTATTAGCAGAGTAATGTGGGGAATGGGCGCAGGTGGGTATGAGTTTTCACATTGACTTTGCAACAACGTGCGATGGCGTAACGTACAAATCATGAATCTTGTGAATATCAGCTCTCCTAAACTCTCAGCCTAACTTATTTTGATTACTGTCTAGCAGAACCAAGCTTAGCCAGGGATCTCTATTCAAATAAACTAAATATCTCCAAACTATAACTTTTCTATAAGTTTCCGAATCTGAATGGTTGAAAGTCTGTGCCTATAAAACAAAACACTCCACTGTAACACGTCTCCGAGAATACTTGAATCTCCAAACTTAATTGTTCTATGACTTTTAAAAATCTTTCTCCCTACTACCTTACTACACTCAACTACTACCATTGAGTCTTGTGCTTTCTGTACTGCTCCCTAATAGAACAGAGTTTTCACGTTCTTTTGGACTAATCTCTTACTTACTTCTCATGAGAGTCTGGTTACTTTTCTTTCCCATTCAAATGCCGAGTCCTCTATTTACGGGATTTCAACGACACTACACTGAGTGGTTGAGCTCCTATCACACTGATGCAGGAGGGAGGAAGCCAAAACATTCAGTAATTTAAACGATCTGGTTGTAAACATTAAAAGAATCTTACACATATGAAATACTTAATCTTTCTTACAGCATGACTTAATTTCACCCTTAATCCTTCTCGTTGTAAAGTACACATTCTTTCCTCCTATTTGGTAACTCTGACCCACAACCTAGTCATATGCTCCCGTCTAATTTTAACTCACTTGTTCTCCGCAGCTCCTTAACATCCCCAAAACGTAATTTCTGGCATTTAAATCGGGCTAATTGCGGGGGGAGGCATTGTGCGTTTTTTTCTTGCCAACTACTTTTGGAAATAAATCCTGCTGTGACTCGGGGGATGCTTTGCTCAAAAGGTAACACAGGTAGGGGCCGTAATCGCCAATGGGATGAGCAGGTTTCATTTCATCATCAACTAAATCTTTTTATCCTCAAAATCCCATGGTCTCGATGGAAGCTTTGTTCTCGGCTTGAATCCCTCAGGAGATGAGATATTGCGTAAAAAATAAATTCAACGGAGCAGAAATGACGGAAAAAACTCATCGTCCTCCTATCACTACCTTAGTACTAATTTTCATTGCTGCCTTCGAATGCGTGTATTGGCAGGGTTACTATTCCGACAGCGTAAGCGCCGCTTTCATTAAAAGAAAGTTGCCCTACCTGCTTGGTTCTCCTACTGTGTGATGACAAATTATTGGCCTCTTGCCAAAAACATCTCTAGCAACTTTTGTTGGGTAATCAGTGCTTTCCTCCCTATTCGCTCTTGACGGTTATGTAAGCTAACTTTCCTTCTGGAAAAGGCCAATCTCTTGCCTCCTTTTTTCAAATTCTATTCTACCCTGGACGATCTGCACTCCTCCGTCTTTCTCCTCTTCAGTCCCCATGCCTGTGACCTGTGATCACCACATTGACGTGTGACATGAGATCCTGAGATCTATGAACGTCAGGGAAGCTGCTAGTGGACCCGATGGCATTCCCCACCGTAGTATTGATGGGAGTGTCTGTCTGAGCTGGCGCTGTCCTCGTTCAACTCTTACTTTCTCTATGCTTAATACTCAAACACTTTGTCCTCAGTGCGTGGGAAGCGCGTTTAAGTTCAAACGATCCCGAAAAAAGGTAAGCCGTTCTATTCTTCAAAACGTATCGCTATTGCTCTCAACTCTGTATTCTATTCTAAAGTCTTTGAAACTCTTCTAACTCTCATTTCCTGGTTCAATCTACGAGTCTCATTTTTCCTTCTTTCAGCTCATCAGTATGGCTTCAACGTTCGATTTCAAAACTTGGGGACATTAACTTTCCTATCTAAATGTTCATTTATTGGTCTTCTGACCCTTCTATGGGACTATGGGAGTCTTGCGTGGGGTACGCTTGACATATCCGCATCTTTGACCGAGAGCTTTTCTTTTTAATAGCACCTCGCGTCGCTGCCCTCGAAGCTCCCTTCCTGTGGGTTTCCTTCTTCTCTTTGCTTACTCCTTGTCTAGTTTTCTCTTCCGATTGCTCCATTATCAGCAACTCGTTGGATGGAGCGGTCCTCTCCTCCTTCCATGTAAATGTGTGTTCCTCAAGTTTCTGTTTTATCTCCAACTTATTCCTTCTTTTCAATCAACGATTCTCCTCAGCTGTACTTTCTAACTCTGTTCACTCTTTATGCCGATGACTTAACTCTGCATTCTTCTACTCATTTCAAATCTATGCTCCCACTTTTGCATCTAGAGTGGCTTTCGTCTTCAGCTTTTCCGATTTCTATTCTTTTCTTGCGCTGTCTGCGAGGGATTTTCCGGTGGGGAGCACGCAAACCTTGTAAAATTCAACTCTTTTAAATAAACTCAACTTCTTTAAATCGGTCACTCTCAAAAAAACCTCCCAAACTTTCCTAGTTTATCTCTCGATGGCTATAAACGTATCTCACCTAGTGAATAACAATAAACATTCTGGTCTCAACTCATAAACAAACAAGGCCCAATATGTCTCAAGAGGAAACCATTTATATTAACATGTATGGCCACAAAAAATAGATTGCTAAGGTAGCCCAAAAGAAGGCTGGGAGTTCATGTTACAGGTTGCACTGTTGCAGGGCCAATTATATTTTCCTACTGAACAGATTGCTCCAGTAAATAATAAGGACCTTATTCGCCCTTGTATCGGAGTACCTGTTCTCCACATTCTGGGGGGGGGGCTCGCTCCACCCTTCTATTAGGATAGGATGAGGTCTAAAGCTAAAGAAACTAATAAACTGTCCCCTTCTTTCAAACTCCCTTGACTCTCTATCTCTGCGACGTAACGTTTGGCGCACTATCTCTTTTCTTATAGGTACTACAGCGGACAAAATGCTCGGAGAGTTGACCTTACGTATTCAACCACCCTTGCGTTCGCCCATCGTCATATCAAAAGGGGTTGAGACTGCTCTCGCATGAAATCATTGCGTGAATATTTGAAAAACCCCAGTGCTCTTGTATCGTTGAAGGTGCCTCTTTTCTTTTCCAGCTACTTCTGTTCTGTGGAACGCCTTGCCTTCCTCTGTTTTTCCGACTTATAATTTAATCTTTCACCTCATTTAAAGCCCACGTCTCGCGCTCACCGAATGAGATTTTGTCGTTAACCCTAGGGTTTGGGGTGGGTTTTTCCTGTTTTATCTCTTTTACCCCCTCCTTGAAAAGGACCCAGCCCGTGAGTGAGTGGGTATACTGTAGTATATATATAATTTATAGTATAGTTATATATATAGAAATAATAATATTAAGATAAATATATATAAAGTAGTGTATATATATATATATATAGTATATATATATATAGAAATATAAGTATATATAAAATATAGGAGTTATATATATAGTTCTAGTATAGATATATATATTATTTGTAAAAAATTACGCTATTATATATATATATATATATATATATATATATAGTATTATAGATAAAATATAGTTCACTAGCTCACATAGTGATAATAGGTAAAATAATATAAGGGAAATATTATATATAAATATAGTAATATATAATATATAATATATATATACTAAAACTGCGAACCAGCATAAAATTTTCTATTATTTCACCCCGGTATTTCTTACATACAGTCAATATGAATACATAAGTCATAATTATTCTTAACCCCCTGTATATTATATATAATTATATCCAGTAAAATATATATAAATATCCTATATACCTATATAATTATAATTTCAAATATTATGAATACTATATATATATATAATATACCCTATAATCAATACCCTATAATATATATATATATTATATATATATAGCCCGGTGTATTCAGTTTCAAAATAAATTTGCGAAGAATAATCAATTCAGATATTGAATAGGTTTCCTTGCATAAATTATAAATAATATGTGTTCAATAAACATGGTTCACGAACAAACGCCTCGTTTCCAACGATCACAGGTCACTAAAACTCATATTTAAACATTTTAAGGGTACGAGAAACAGTAAACTAAATTTTGGAAAGGGAGCTGCAAAACTTCATTCAATTTATTTAATTATAAAGCAATTAACAACTTACTGCACAGAGGAAAATATACAACAGAAATAGTACGAAGCAATGGTGCATTAAGGTGGTTATAAAAAATGTTGTAAAAATGAGACATTGAAAGAGTGGCAATACAGACCTCTATTCTACGACCGCATTTGTTATTGGCTGGACACGGTTCACCCACACTCCACTTGCCTTTGTGTTTTCCGTATTGATGTCACAGAGCATATGCGTTATGCGAGCCCTATAATTTCGCACTGGTTTCAACTGTTGTGCCTGTATTATACCAAAATGTTTCCAGGTGACCCAAAAGAAGAAATCCAATGGTACTTTTAGGTCTGGAGAGACCGCGGAGGCCAAGGTTCTTTACCTCCTCGACCTATCCAAGGGCAGTTGGATATACGAGGTGTTCACACTCCACGTAACAAGCCATAATAAACCGAAATGAGACTGAAATGGGAGATCATCAATTTCATCAAATACAGCTATGATTCCCCCTTTAAATCTGTTAAGCCTTCAACAAAATTTGCAATCATGTTTGTTAAGAAATGGGCGATAAACGTCTCCAGTAAGCCTTGCTGGTAAAAAGAATGGCCTATCCAAATGGTCGCCAACAATTCCGACCCATACAGTTTAATGAAAACTGGTGTTGATGGCCGCTTTCAACTATTGCATGTGGGTTCTCATCAACCCATATGTGATTGTTGTTGACGCCAGTCCCGGAATATGCGTCTCGGGAAAAAATGACCTCATGCGGTGACACAATATCTTCTGCCAAAGAATGAGTGAGATTGCTGCAAATTTTCTGTCATACATCCATCAGACACAAGCTACTCTTGCAGGAAAATCTGTTTGTGCAAGTGCCTGCACTCGTTGGAGTGTGGATAAGGTGACAGAAGTTGATTTTTCAAACCCTGAAAAAAACTGTCGAAATGACTACAGTAGTGTTGCAGCATCTTCTAGGTACTGTTGGTAAAAGGACTGTTCCTTCAAGTTTGCGTTAAGAACCTTTTCTTCGGCATCTGGAGGTTGATACTATGCGAGGTCGCCCGTTTCACATTAGTTAGTTTTGTTTTAAAACTTCCTGTTTCTCTTAAGACGTTGATGAGACGTGCGCAACATAGTTATTGATTGGCGACGATTTTACACGATGTAGGTACATTTCTTCATTAAGGACGCAGTGGTCGTCTAATGAATGTACCGTTCGTACGACCCGTAAAAACAAATGCATATCGCACATTTCAATATAAAAGCTGATTCATCTTTGAAAATATGCTTAGCACTTGAACACCAGAACTTGACGCGACACGGACTAGTTAGTATGTTTAAATGAAGCGAGATACGAAGTAGTGATAAAAACAGTAGTAATCTTTCCTACGCGTATATTTGTGCTTGATTTATGTAAAGTTGTATGGGAGTGTGTGTGCAGCGAGTTGGGGACGTGGGTGTGCGAGAGGTTGAGGTGAGAGGGGGATTATCAGTATGTCGCCGACGATAAGTTTCATCACCCGTGGAGTGTAGTCGTTGTTGTAAAATGAGTGCGGTTTTCTGTGTGTGTGAAGGATGTTTATTGACACAGTAGTGGATCTGGGGGTATAAGGTGTTGAGTGTCTGTAGAGAGGTAGAGGGTGCGAGTAGCTGTGAATGTGTGTGTGGCGTCGAGAGTGAGGTGTAAGCGTGAGGTGTGACGACCGCGGGGGGGTGAGGGTGGTGTGGGGAGTGTGGGTATGAGGTAGGAGGGTGAGGTTGAGTGGAGGTAGTGAGGTGGTAGGTGAGGGTGGAGTGGTGAGGTGAGGTGATGAGGTGGGGTGGAGTGATGTAGGTAGAGCTATTCAGAAGTAATGAAGTAGTAGGTGATGAGGTAGGTTAAAAGTAGTGAAGTAGTAGTAATGCGATAGGTGATGTCGTGAGGTGATGGGGAGGTAGTATATGTATATAGGTAGTAGTGAGGGTGAGGTGAGGTGAGGGTAGTGAGGGGGGTGGAGGGGTATGAGTAGGGGGTATGAAGGTGATATATGATGAGGCATTGGTTAGCCCCGTTGTGCTTATTGGTACCATACGTGATGCGCACTTCCGGGGGGGAGTTAGTTTAATAGGGTGAGTAGTGAGTATTTTAGTAGAGGTGAGGGGTGAGGTGGAGTGGATTGTTGATGAGGTAAGGGGTGAGTGAGGGGGGTAGGGGGTAGGGAGTGATGATGAGTAGGGTGAGTGAGGGTAGGGAGGGTGAGGGTGATAGGTATAGTATATAGGGAGTGATGAGTGAGAGGGGTAGGGGACGGGTATGATGGTGAGTAGGAGTAGCCTAAGCTGTGTCAGACGCATCGTTGGTTGCGGCGTATTCACGTCAGGGTGAATTGCAGTGTCAGGGTAAGGGCGCTGGGAGGTTGAGAGGTGTTACGGCTGAGGATGGGTAGAAAGTTAATGATAGCGGGGAGGTCATTTTTGGGGAGTTGCAGCTGGCGCGATGTAGCACGGCGTGAGCGGCGGGTGCGTGGAGTCGCTGCGGAGGTGAGGAGCGCGGGTGAGGCGAGGTGTGGGCCTCAGAAACTTTGGTGCGTTGCGTGGGAGAGCTGGCGAGCGGCGTGGAGTTGTGAGAAACGGGTTTCCTCACTTGACTATCAACTTTCAGAGGTGTGCGCGCTTGGGCTTGCTGCAAAGAGTGCATTGCGAGTTCAGCGAGTGGGGTGGGAGGCTAGAAGAAGCGGAAACGTTTGCAACAGTCCAACTATTCTCGCTATCGCTTTAACCTCTGTTTCTTCAAAAGTTTTTGAATACTATTTGTAGACAGAAAAATTTTTAGAAACTTCTTATAAGAAACTAATCATTTTAGTCTCCGATATTGCCAGTATGCCTTCTGTAAGGAACCACACGACTGATGATCTTCTATCCTTTCTTTCTAATTGGTATGTTTACTTTCCGGAATTTCGGTTGAATCTTTTTACTGTGGCATATCAGAAGACTTTTCAATAAACTTACCAACAAAGTTTAATTTTCTAAACATAATTTCGGTTCCTTCCCAAAGTTTTACGAGTTTATTCTTAACATCTTCTTGATTGTTCAGTATGTAGCTTCTGTAATGGCAAGACTGGTCATATTCTTTCCTTTCTTCCCTAACTATTGTTATTTTACTCTTTTGTTGCATTATCTTGAATCTTTTTCTGTGTCATATCTGAGAGGGCGTGTCGAGGGTGAGAAGGCGTGGTGCGGCGCGACAAATTTTTAGAATTTCGTAAACTTCTTAACGTGTTCGGTGTGAGGTGGTGTATGCGCGTTCTGTGTGGTGTGAGAGGCGCTGTCTCGTGTGGAATGTTGCGTGGGGTCTAGAGCTGGGGTTCAATTGGTAGCGTCGTGATGGTTGAGAGGCGGAGTGTCGGGAGCGGGCGAGTGGGTGGGTGGGTGCGTGATTAGAAGGTTGCGGAGGGGATCAGTGAGTAATTAGTAGTCCTCAGTGAGTTCTGTTCGATCCCGCATGTTATCCTGGTATTGTGCGTGATTTGGTGTCGATGTCGAGAGTTAGGTGCTGCGTCTTGTTGAGCGTTGTTTTGCGTGCTGTCGCCCGAGCTCTGTGAGCCGATGAAGCTCGAGGTCATTTACACCTATCGCAAGTTTCGTTAATGACAACTCAGGTTCAGGGTATGGCAAGAACAATTATATGACGGCGTGATGGAGTGATGCGCGTGGTTTGAGGGGATGGTAAACAGACCTTCGTGGTCGTTGTCTCGTGTGAGTGGTTTTTCTGCAGATAAAAGAGAGACGATGTTGGTGTTGGTGCGAATTCGGTGTCAGGATAGAGCTCGATTCTTTCCGCTCTTGCGAGGGGTCGCTAGCCTGAGGGCTGTGAGAGGGCAGTTGAAGAGAGTCTGTTGCCGAGCGAGACGTATGAAGTGATCGTTCGGCGTGTGGTGTGAGAGAAACAGAGACGCGTGCGAGTTGTCGGATTTGGGCTGTGAAGTGATTCGCTGAGTGAGTTTGTGCTTTTGGGTGGGGTGAAGTGGGTGGAGGGGCGTGGATGCGTTCTGAGGAGAGGAGATGCGACGGAGGCGTGTGTCTTTCTGAATGGGTATGGGTGTGTAGAGGAGAGGTGGGGGGTGGTATGGCGTGAGGCAGGGTTGTGAGTCGTGTCAAAAAATTGTTCCCGACTCCGACTAGAAGAAGGCACCCGCTGGAAAATTCCGAGCGCGAACTGGGCCGAGCGTCTGAGCGCACTAAAGGAAACTTGGTCGCGATCGCTGATCGGATGGACCTCGTTTGAGAAATTGACCGGAGGCGTCGCGACGTCCCAGCCCTTTTGAGAGAGGATGGTAGCGCGGGGACTCGCGACTCTCGGACGTGCGCGAGCCCTTTTGAAAGGGAATTACCAACCTATTGACTCCCGACTCCGACTTTTCCACCCTTCTATCCAAAGATTTACCGTACTCCGGACTCCGACATCCGACTCCACCCTTTCAAAATGCCGACTCCGACACCACCATCTTCAAAACTACCGACTCACCGACTCACGACTCTCACGACTCCACAACCCTGGTTCTGAGACGTCTTCGCTACTTCTTCTCACCACCTCAGTCTTGCTAAGCTCTGCATATTGAGCGCTATTCGCCGTTATGGTAGTGAGAGTGGTGTGAGAGTATCCGCATAGTCTAGAGTTGGTTGTACTAACAGTGATGTGCGTGCGTGCCGTGAGGTAAGAGTTATAAGATTTAGGACTTGTCTAGCGTCGGGTGGAGAGGAGGCGTCTCGTGCTGGCTCTGCGTGCGGTGGGGGCGTCTGCTGCTGCTTATCTTCTCTCTCTTCATCTCTCTCTCTCTCTGCTCTCTACTCTCTCCTCTCTCTCTCTGTACTCTCTCTCTCTGCATCTCTCTCTCTCTTCTTCTCTCTGCTCTCTTCTCTCTCTCTCTCTCTCTCTCTTCATCGTCATCATCCTCGCGTTCTTCATCCTCATGCTCGACTCTCTGATCTCTCTCTCTCCTGACTCTCTCTCTCTCTCTCTCTCTCTCTCTCTCCCTGTCATCTCTCTCTTCTTTCTTCTCTTTCTCGCTCTCTCTCTCTACTCTCTCTCTTCTCTCTCTCTCTCTCTCTCTCTCTCTTCTCTCTCTCTCCTCTCTCTCTCTCTCTCTCTCTCTCTCTCTCTCTCTTTCTCTCTCTCTCGTCTCTCCTGTCGACTCTCGTTCATGCTCACTCTCTCTCTCTCTCTCCCATCTCTCTCTCTCTCTCTCTGACCTACTGTATCTCTCTCTCTATCTCTTACTCTCTCTCTCTTCTCTTTACTCTCTCTCTCTCTCTCTATAACTCTATCGTCTCTCTCTCTCTCTCTACTTCTCAATCTCTCGCTCTCTCTCACTCCTCTCGCTCTCTCATCTCTCTACTCTGCTCTCTCATATTATTTACATGTGGATTTCTTAGTACTTCCTTAGCTGGAACTAGTTAAAATATTTCGCTTCGTATCAATTGCTATTGTTCGAACATGGCTTAATACAAAATTTACGTTGGGACATGTTTTTATATTTACTATTGCACTTATTAATGCGAGTTAAGTTCTATCTTCACTCAGGGTCCACTATACTGAGTTTTTTTTCGAGATTGTCACTGTGTTTGTAGTGTTACTTTTACTTTTATTGACCAATTTATTTTCCTTTTATTTATATAATTGAGCTTACATTGCTTCTATTGTATTATTTCCTTTCTATCAACTCTTTTAAATTCTTTTTAATCCTTTAATTTCATAGAGTCATTACCATTCAATTTTATGTTTCCTGCAACATACTTCAAAAATTTATTCTTTTAATTTTAAAAGGAATAAATTAACCAAAGTAGGATCATTCCATAAGATACTCATTTACTTCAAAATTGCAGCTCCATATCTCATCCTGGAAGTCAGTTGGCATTTTCATTTATCTTCATTGTGATTTACAAATTCTTCAACTTCTTTTTCAATCTTTTCTATTTAATCTCTCGTTATTGGGGTCTTTCTTAATCTTACATTTGTACTTTCAAAAAGTATTCTTTATGCTTTGTCGGGTTCCGGTACAATATTGTTTGTTGACAACCCTCTTGTGGTTTAATTTGGTGCTAATCTAAATAACGTTGCAAACACACTAATTTAAACCCTTTATTATTTTAAAATGGAGGTAGCGAAAGCAAGTTCAAACATAATCAATTTTATACTTACAAGAGGACTCGGCACTAATTAAAATAATAATTTTAAAATATTTTGAATTAATATAATCTTGAAAATTATACTAATAAACAGTTCAAAGCCAAAAACAAAATATTATTTATTTTTAATTTTTATATCGGACTCGAGAGGAGGAGCAACAGAAAAATTTATTTAATCAGTACTTTTAAAAATTGAACAATTATTTAATAAATAAATAATATAAAAACTTAGATCATTCTCCCGAAGTAATTAAATGAGCAGTATATCAGGTTTCAAAATTAATCTAACCAATCAGATTTCTTTTTATTAATACATATAAAATGTTATAGAAAAAATTTATTATATTTATGACTAATTAAAAATATATTTAAAGAGGATCAGTGATAAAGAAAGTGTTAAGAGTGGATAAATTTCGACACGCAGTTGGGTGAAATATGAATGTATAATAATAATACCTGCCAATGGACTTTGAAGTAGAATTGAGGGACCTCTTTTATCTGTACCATATTTTATAAACTCTCACTTCCCTAATTAGAACGTAATCTCTAGGATATATTTAATAATAAATCATTTCTGTCGAATACATAACAATTCGCCATATTGACCTCGCGGTAACATTCTCTAAATTTAAGGCGAGTAGCTATACGAGAGAGTGATATTAGGATAACAATAATGCAACAACAATATATATTAATGATAGGTAAATGGAATTTTAAATATTTGGTCACTTTCATTACTGGAGGATTTGAACCACCGCTATGGTTGGCAATTATAGAAGGACAATATTACCTAATACGATGCTCTAAGAGATGGATGAGGATTAGGCTCTAAGTGAGTAAAATATATCTGATAATATAGTTAAGCTGAAATTATCGTTAGTCAGATTCCTATTACTTATCACTTGAAGTGATATATAATAACTCTAACCTACTATCTGTTACTTACTACTCAGAAGAATACAGTTTTTTGTTAAATCATTTTTAATAATGTCGGTCACTATCACAAGAGACTTATCCAATTACCTAGATCGTTTCTACTGGTAACAACCAACATATGAATAATGAAACACTAGAATAAAACAGTGCAAATCACTCATCAGCACTATTACTTTTTTCTTTTTATTATTTATTAATCATATATATGACCACTAAATCATCTCGACGGGCAGATGCCCGATTTTGGTTGGCCGAAGGAGCATTTTGTACGTAATATGTAGGAGTGATGTGAGGACATTAGAGAGAGAATTGAGAGAAGTTGAAGAGAATGGGCACTCACTACGCACTCATATGTATGTGGTTCTAAACTTGAAACAAGCAATTCCCATTAAATCTCTAAGGTGGGGGAGAACGTGGGAAGGAGCACATCGAGGAAGATGGAAGAAAGATGGTGAGGACAGGTAAACGAGAGTGATGGTACATATGTACTAGGTGATGGTATTGAAGAGGTGAGAAAAGGAAGCACGACACTAAGCATAAACAAGGATTGAGTCTTAAGGAAAGAAGCTCATCGGAGCGAAGTAATATCAGTTGAATGTGACAAGTTGAATCACGCGGAGAAGTGATCCAATTCTGCGCGGGTCTATGATCGGACAGTCTAATATGAGTTAGTTAGCATCGCACAAGGAAAAGTTAATTCGTTGAGTATTAGGATCGCTAAATTAAGAAGTAAAGTAATACGTTAATAAACGGTGAATGCGGAATGAGAAAACTGAAAGGTTCGAGAGTAACACGGTTAAAAAAAAGCCTAACGCTTAATGTCCCGAGTTTATGTGAATTTAGAATTGTTCACTCGCTTGCTTTATTTACACTAACAAAATCTCGAAGAAGTCTACAAAATAAAATAAGGAATAAGATATTGACGTTGACAATTTTAAATTTGGGGGGATATGAAAAGTCGGAGTACATAAATTGAGGGATTAAGTTAAAAAGAACAGATTGAGACATCCTCTATATATTAGCTGGGTAAATGAGAAAAGAAAATGTGGGAAACAATGTATTGCTTGTCTAAAATGATAATACTCGGTTAGAGAGTAAAATGAGATGATTTGCACAATTGGAGGTGAGCCGACTTTACGAAACGCGCGCAATTTATGTGAAACAGGGAATCTTACGTGGTAGAAATGAGAAAGCGGACACGGTTTCTGTAATATAGATATTGTAGTAATTATGTGTACTTCTCTGTCTATAGAGTTACAAATTTCGTTGGCCTTGCTAATGTGCTTTTTAGATTTATATACTATTAACAAAGTTTGATAATATAAAGAGGAAGAAGACCGGGAGAAAGTGACTTGTGAGCTGGAAAGAACAACTTCTCGACAAAATCTTCCAAATAAAATTAATTGAACTATACCTAGTTTAAATGTAATTGCCGAGGGAGAGGCTTTGAATTACTATTGAAAATTGTGGTGTTTTCGCTGTGTGATAGAGTTTGAAGAGTTGCAATTATGACAGCGGGACATAGGGGCTGTACTTTGTGGAGGACCTGATAGGTGTATATATCTTATTCATCAAGAAAAGGAGAGCAGGGAGTGGAGTTACCAAGGAGGTAAATGGGTAGAGTTTAGAAAGTTGAAGAATGTGTAAATCTGCAGGTATAGATGAAAAATTACTGGGGGTGCAAGGCAATCGGATTACAAAAACGATAATCGGCGGGAATTTTATTGTTTTATGTGTTCGCGGTTAGAGTGGCTTGGACTTCTGAGGCATTATGGAAGAAAGTTATATGTTAGTAAATTAAATGCGATTTTTATTGGTAGGGCGAATATAAAGAATAGTCCAGGAGTTGGAGAGAAATGATATAATTGAGAGGAGAGAGAGCATTATTGTAATAATATATACAGATAAACCTTCTCCCTTATTAAAGGGTAAGGGAGATACTAGACAGAGATAAAACTGAAGTATTATTCTATTTTATTATAGTTTGTGATAACTTAGTTTCATGACATTAAGCACAATTTGTTGTATATAGATAGGGAAGGTATATTGCTGGAGTATTTTGGTTGAAAGAGTGCGGTGAGTGACTGTTTTTTCAAAACATTTGTTATGAAGAATAACAATAGGAGTGCGTTATAGATAGTGGATAGAGGATTGTTAGTGTAGTAGGGATCAAATCTATTTAATTGAAAATACAAATTGATTGAGAGAAAAATGAGGGAGATAGTAAGATAATAAATTGTATTTATAGATATAGATTTATTATGGATTTGCACAGGCCCGTATGAAATTAAGGGTTAATTAAGGGAATAGTACTCATAATTAGAGCAAGGTGATATATATATAGAGAGTTGGTAGGCTTCTGAATTGGAAATTTATCAAAGTTAATGAAAATGAGAGGATAGTATGGAAAGGCGAGTTGTAGTATAGAAATATTATAATATGGAGTTATATCAAAGGTGAATATATGTAGTTATATGTACTTAATAAGCGGAGTGAGGCAGTAGGTTTATAGGTATATAATAGTTTACCTATCAGTGCTTGCTCAGCTATCACTGATTGAGTATTATTTATGATTACACACACACTAATCAGTAGAGTGGGATATTAGGCATTAATGATATAAATTATTAGGTATGTTAGGAATGAATGTAGAGATAATGGTGATAATATATGAGTGGAAAAATTGCCATATACTAAAACCTATATTAAATGCTAGTAATCTCGACGGCATTTCCTCAGTGCACATTTTTTATAAAGAAGAGAGTTTTTAGTAGAAAATATAGTCAGCAAAGATTATAGCTCCAGCATAGGAGATATAAGTGAAGAGTGTTTTTATATAGGAGAAAGTTAAACGAGTAGGATTAATGAATGTAATAATATCATAGTTAATGGTTGTTGAGTAAGTGAGTAGGTACATATCTACTAATACAGTGTAGAAGTTATATGTTTAGATGGTGAGCAGTCTAGGACAAGTGTACTGAGTTTAAATATTTATGGTTATATATTATGTTGGATAAGAATAGAAACGGATTGAATGTGCAGGTATTATGAGTAAGTGAAAGTATGTGAATGGCATGGATAGGTGGCTGGTGCAATTTAAAATCGATATGTGAAATGTATTAAGAGGACTAATGAGTCTCGAGTGTGCTTAAGGGCTCTTATTAAACATTGAGGGTATGTAGTTACCTAATATGAATGTTATTGTAATAGTAGTGAAGACTATGAGGTTATGGAATAAAATAATAATAGATTATCTATAAACTTTCTATCTGTTATTGTATATGGACAATCTTAGTGGGCATGCTTAAGGTGTGAAATTAAGTAATTAATAAATTAGAGGAATTTGGCTTGTCTCTTGATAACTGTATGTGTGGTGTGAGTTATTTAAAAGGGGTAAATGATGAGAGAATTAAATAATTAAAAGTAAATTAGTTGAGATGGTTTGGAGTATTACATAGTGTGGAAAAGGATGAATGAATATACGTTCAGGTTTGGTTAAGCGAGATGTTATGTATTTGGAGCGGTGTGTTTGGTTGATAACCGACCGGCTGGATGAAGACTGAAGAAAAATAGTTGATTTATTAGAGTTCAGATAAATAATGACTGATAATGTATTTTGAGAGGATGAAGGAAATGTGAGTTTAGGTTAAGTTTTGGGAATATTTAAGGTGTTATTAATAACTTTTCAGTTTATATATATATTTAGCTGTTATAGGTACATATGTTTTCGAGTATGTATATGCACAAAACAGACACGATTCATCTTGATTTACATACACATTAACTTTTTTTATTTTTTCTATTATTTTATATTTTTTTACATTATATTCATCATTTCATCTTGTATTGTGTATTTACGAGTTATCATTAGTTCACTAATATATTTAGTCAGGTGTTATTTTAATTATAGGTTAGATTCAAAGAGGAAGATAATTTGCCGTGTAGCGTCTATCGAGTTCTGTGGAAAAAGCATGCCACAGCGGGGATCCCTTCGAGGCTAACATATATACTCCACTTTCATCCTTTAACTATACCCATCTCCCTTCCCACAATATGTACTTTCGCTCGCCTTAGCCTACACTATGTATCCTCTTTTCACTGACCGCACTTTGTCCATCTCTTCCTTTCCGAGATATTTTTTGCCACTTATGACTCTACTGAGTATCGCACTAAGTTTTGGAGCGAGCGTTTGAGCCGGCAAATTATTCCTGTTATTGCCTGATCCAGTAAATGACCCTTTATCGAATGTGAGAGTCTCCTAGAACCACGGGACACTGTGAATTTTCGAGAGCGCATCGTCCAATCTCTCGTGAATATTCCTCTTAAACAGTTGAACTCATTTTGGCGATGATATTGGGCCACTGACTTGACAAAGTTTATCGTATGCCTATCAGGGGACATAATTACACTCACTGGGAAGCTAGTTATTTCTGTTATTGTAGAGCCCTCAAACTTTAACTTTGTCACTTTTGGTCCACCACTTGGATACTATGGTAACTATGTCATTGTGGCCTCAACAACTCTTATAATTCATATTTTCTAGCAAACCCTCTTCCGCGAAAAGAATGTGTGTAGAGCTTTCTACTGAACAGAGATTCCGGATCGAGTACAGGCCTCTTCTCCTTTAAGTCTAGGCATTTACACGGGCACGTTTCCCCGACGTGCGTAATATGTTAAATATTATATACACCTTTCTCCTCGCTTCTGCCAAATTCTTTTAGACTGACAAATGCCAAATATATTTGAACATAAGATGCATTTTGATACTCACACGATTATTAAATTTATATTTATGGGATTACTATGGCTTCCTTATGGGGCTTAGCCCTTTTTTGAGTTAATGTATCTATATAACCTATTTTATAGTATGTTTTCGAATTAACCTTACGTATACATACGCAGGTAGCGACCCTATACTATATGCAATATAATAGTACTCCAGCCTAGCGTATTATTCCCCACCGCCTCATAAGCCTGATAACTAGTATTTAGGTTAACTACTCACATTCACGGTAGTAGAGCCTTGTTAGTCTACTAGCCCGATACTATACCTCCATATAGCCTGATACATATTATTTATATATATAAATAATATATTATATATCCTATTAATATATATTTACATATAATACACACACATACACACTACCTCTAGCATACTATACTCAATACTATAAGTGGTCAACTAGACTACACGTAATTTATTATACCCATTACTGTTTATATATTATAAATCATTTATATACCTTACTACTAATATATAATATAACCTATATATATATATATATATAATAATATTCATAGCTTTTACGCTTTAATAATGTTGAGTTCCCATCATCAGGTCATTAAATTTTATATTCTATATAATTATATTTTATATAATATAAACTAGTCTCATTTTATACTACCTTATATATACAACCTATATATTATAATATATATATATTATATATGAGAGTATAGCATATAATACATCTCCTTTACCTTTATATATTAATACTAGTAAACTAACTATATATATAAATAATATATATAATACACTAAGTCAAATTAATGCATCCACAAATGTATGGTGGGCTAATGAATGGTAAATGGTGAAAGAACGCGAAGAACTTTAATTGAACAATGACATTAACATGTTGGGTTCATCCCCATAATGTTGATCAGGGGTACGAGGCCAATGTGCCAGCGCAAAGGGTTCTTTCAGTAGGGTTCGGTGGTTCTGCGCTGCAAACAAACAATGTTTGGTGCGTACGACGACGACCGCGGGGGGTGTTTGGGTCTGTCTCAAAAATACCGTGGTATGACCCCCGCTTCTGCGAGCGCGGGACTGTACAGCCGAGCACATCTTTAGTGAGTATCCACTGTGCATGAAACTTCTTCAAGTATTAGCAGGTGTAATGCAAATTGTACCGCGTCGGGACACAAGCTCGATTTTGATCCCATAAAGGTGCGGACAGAGTGCCTATATTGCAAATCACAGTGGTCAAGTGGAGGAGAGTTTGTCACAGTCTAGAGCGGATCCGAACGTTTATATGGAAATATATATCATTCAAAAAATATGTTCGTTATATAATTGAGGTTGATAAGGATCTCCGGTAATAATTGGTGAACTCTTATATATGAGGCTTCACTATTACCATAACTAGTACCGTAATTTGAACGTCCTAAGAGTAGTATCAGGTTCACACACATTGGGCATTATGACTTATGGTACTTTAGCTTACTATTATTAGTCACATGATCATTAGTCACCGATGTAGGGTATTAAACTAGTTCGAAGGATGTCTTTGATAATATATCACTTACGTAGCTGTAAAGTTAGTAGCTTCCATCAAAATGAGAATGTTACAACTCACGTTAGTAGCCCCGGATAATGAGTAATATGCCTATCCACAGACCTCATAACCTAGAGCCACCTTCACAAAAGGCGCACCTGTATCACAGCACATTGCATGGCGCGAACCTCTCCGTCAAGTATATTATAGTATATAATATATACTTTAGCACGTCCATGTTCAGAGGCGTATCAAGAGACACTTATCTATTCATGTTACTTCGGAGTCCGTAAAAGAGCACCTTAGCACACTACAAATATACGTCAACGCGTGTATTGACTCACAAATGGATGTGATCTCAGGGCATAAATATCAGAGTCCACGTAGCACCTATAACGATAAGTTACCGTTAGTGTGTAGTGGTTGAGACCTAATTGGATCACGGCCTCCGGAGCCGGTTATTATTTAGTTACAGCAAGGCGCTGAACTAGGCATTACTTGATATTGTACCAGCTAACCAGGAGAGAGAGAACGACTGGGTAGGCCAGAGAGGAGAGAGTGTTGAGTCACCGGAACTCCCGGCGGAGCTATGCTCCTGCGAGAGTAATAAATACCCGTAACGGTCTCGTTCGTAGAGCCCTGTGCGAGTTGCGCAACTGCGGTTTATCCGTATTTATTTATATTGAGACATTATTCTTTAGTCACAGATCTGCATAAATTTACTTTGTGAATTCTTTTTCCAAATCTATTGAGTTGTTTTTTATTATGTCTTTTTACATTATTTTTCCTTACCATTATTGTCTCTGGCGTAACGGTAAGTCTACGGCGATCTAATGTATGTATCTTAGAGAGTTTCCTGGTGTACCATTTGTTTTGGGGGTCACTATCCCACGATGCAGAGTCGCGCGTATTGGAGAAAGTAATGCACACTGTCCCTTATTTCAACTGTCCCCAATCAACAACCCCACCGAGCAAATCTGCCGAACTCAAGTGCCCCGGTACCGTGTCCATGCGCGAACGTTGGAGTTTGTTACTGCACGCCATACAAAAGCGTAGCGAATACATGCGAAGATATGAGGAAGAGCAAGGATAGTAGAGGAAGCAGGAGGCAGAAGAGAGAGAGAGAGAAGAGCTAGAGAGACTGCAGTACGACGATATGAGGTCATTATTCGAGGAGTCGCATGTTCTGTAAATGTTGATAATATGATACAATACGCTCGATTATAACTCACATACCGAACATAACCTATACCTACCCACCTTCTCTCAATGAGTCAAGTTTTAAACGTATGGGTTTATGTTTTCTATTAAATATTTATTCACTAGCAGTGACAGGTCCCCAATTATATATACTATATATAGTGTACATATCCAAACGTCTCTGCTAGTGGAGATGGTTATTTTATACATATATTTAACATATACTTAGAATTGAGCTGATCGTCTGATAGTTTGTAGTGTGGGGTTTCAATTAGGAATTTATAAGGAGAGTGAGCCTTTCAAAGTTACCTAAGAGTTGGATAATTAACCTAGTGGGTAGAGTATATTTTTATTGCGAGTAGAGTATATATTAATATTAATATAATTCATATATATATATTAATTAATATATATATATTTAATATATATATAATATATATTATATTGGTATATTGAAATTGAATAATTTTTGGGCCTACAACTGATTATATATATATATATCATATATAGTATAAATTTATTTTTGAGTCCCTTCCTTTATACGGGTCATTAGTCACCTATTTTGATATTTCGATCACGATTATACACACGTATGCTCTATAGTATTATATACGCACACACATATCACTATTCACCTTTGTACAAGATTAACCATGGGTTCAATTTTATTGAGCTCACTTACACGGAGTAATTATTATTTTTTTATATCCCATTCCTTTACGGGGCAATAGCCTTTTTTGATATTCATATAATAACCTATGTTTGATACTCACATAGATATTTCGGCTTTACAATTTCCCTCATGAGAGGAGACATAGTCGCTGGTAAGGACCTTGTACAGTGTAGATACCACATACTAATCCTTTAGCTTTCCTTGAGCGTTTACAAAAGTAAAGATATCTAACGAGTACACGCGACTGCCTTAATTACGAAATACTGCAATGATCCAATAAACCTTGAGTTTTATAACGGTAGTTTGGAAAAATAAGACATCACAAGAGCGCAGTAATCGCTATCCACATCAACTTCTAACACAAGCTGGAGTAAATGTGTATCAACGAATAGAGCATATCCAGTATGTCTACATGAATCTCTAGGTTATAGAGAGCATAGAGACAACTATTAAGAACTGACCTTAGCCTACACTTCTACAGTGGTAGAAAGGTGATCTCTTCAAACGGCCCCGTCACTATCTCTCAGCACTGCGTTACAACGCTATGTTAGCGTACACCTATGACATGCCTAGACCTGAGATTTTTCAGAAGACGACAAGTGTCCCGTCTATAACATAGAGCCCTAGCATGAACATCAAGAAGACAGAGATGCAACAATTTTGATTGATAAGACGTAATAAGCACTAACGACTACAACCCATTTGGACAGAGGAAGCACAGTATGTGAATCGGAACTAACCTCCAGCAATTGCGTGAGCAAACTCTCCATAGCAGAGGCGCACACTGCGAGCAGAACACTCAATCTGATATGCCTTAAGTATCCTAAATCGGAGACTGAGAGTGAGCGTTTATGTAACAGAAAATTGATGGTTCGAATTGGTGCCATTAGTGCTAATAAAATATATCGACCCCTAGTAATCCTGGTTAAGCAAGCCTGTTTGAACATAAATGTTAAATCTTCTAAACTTTGCAAGAACACTATAAGATTATTAAAAATAAACATGACCAGGTCCTTTTCTTTGTTTACAGACTCCAGCTATTTCATATTCATGTAATTGCTATGCTGAATTATATTATGTAGAGTGGAAAGATGGAGGAACTGAGCTTTTGAGTAATTGAAAGCAACCTTGTTCTCAATGCCCCAAAGATATTCGAGAAATATCAGATGCTAGTTGATCCAAGGGTGCTCTCCTATCGTGAGCTAATTGTTGTTGAAAAGGACGTCTATCAATGAGGGGAGTAATGAAGGGGTAAAGTCCGTCCCGGCAAAGGAGTGATATGTGATGAAGTACACATAGAAAAAGAGGTCTTTTTATGAAAAGAGTAAGAAAGAGGTTAGAGATAAAATCAGAACTATGAGTAATAACCACTATTTATAATATTAAAAGGAAGAGGCGATATGTGGACAACATTTTTGCCGCAACACCAAACACAACCAACCCCCAAAAAGAAGATCGCCAGTAGAGCCCTTCTTACGAAAGCCGCATTGGCGAGAGAGAAAAGATTAGAAGAATTGAGATCTTTTCAAATCTTCTTTTTTTTTTTATCCTTCACATGTGTTCACCAAAGCGTCACAAACAATTTCTTCCCATCTCCCTCTCCAACACAGTAACCATGTCCACACCATCGGCCCGTCTGATTTTTGGTTGTTACACAACTTTTCCAACATTTATAGCACTCACCATTCTACAACTAATTGGAACTGATACCCTACAATTTCAAAAGTAC
>JABUQX010016546.1:17500-28040 GCA_015478945.1 Trachelipus rathkii | reverse complement strand
CTGTAGTTTTTGAGAATGAAGTGGGCTCTTGTAGAGGCTGACCATCCGGTAAGCTGTTGTATTAAAGTTTAAATATAATTAATCCTAGAATTGTTAGGGCTATTTACTATTATAAGAGGTATATAATATACTTAATGATAATACCCATACATATAACTAATAACTAATATAATATAATATAATGATAATACACCACAATATATTATATATGATATATTATATATAATATTATGATTATATACTATATATATAAAATATATACTATATAATAATATATATATATATAATATTCAATATATATATATAACTAATCACTCAAATATATAATATATATATATTATTAATCTCATTTACCAGATTTTATAAATTAAAAAAATAACTCACTTGCTTTTTACTTTATGCCAATCTCAGCCCATATAATTGTTCTTTTCACAACAGATAACGTCTGCACGACTGACGATATGTTCACCCTTCTTTCCCGTACGACTATTACAGGACCTACGACATCGTAAACGACTCCTAGCGTAGGGACCGAGAACCGAGGGCGGGAATTTTCCGGGGCCGCGGGGCCGCGGGCCGGGGCTGCTCTAATTTAGCCGGGCCGGGGCAGCCCGGGCAGGGGTTAGCTAAAATTAGAAATTTTATAAAAAAAAAAAACACTGAAAGTCTTAATAACTTAGGATTAAAATTAATATTAATTGCAATTAATTAATGAATTCAATTATAAAAAAGGAATACATTTAATTAATTCAATTAATAAATATTTTCGAAAGAAAAATTTTTTAGAAAAATTAATTGCATCAATAAAAAAATGAGAGTTATTAAATAATATAATATAGATATAATATAATATATTTATAATAATAAGTATATAAATATTATATATTGTATAACATGTATAATTGCAAGAAGATATAAATGAATTTACAAGACATATTGAGGGCAGCCTAATAAATATATAAATATACTATATACTTTATATATATAAATAATTAAATATACGTATATATATTATATTTTATAAGAACTACTTTGTTGTAGTGATATATATATACTTTAGAGAGAAAGCCCTTGGTGCTTTAGACTCATTATGCATTTTACTGTCACTTCATCTTTATTACAACTGTACACACAATTAACAAAACATTGTAAAGACACATTTTTTAATGAAATAATTTTAAAAAGAAAGCTAATTTTCGTTCCGACACGCGAACCTCTTCAGGTAAGACTGGACTTTCTTTCTTGATCATTCATCAGATATCAAGTGTGTTTCAGTTGCGTCTTCTATTTCTTCTATGGGTGTTATGTTGATAATATTTTGTGTTTAGATATTCATTTTGTATAAAATCTATCTTAACCTCACCGCGATGCTTATTGTAGTTGTTACTACCTATAAATTGCAAGATTCCATGCATTTCGGCCGATGCGTTTCGTGTGATTGACTATTTCTCATTATCTTTATAGATTGCATTTAATAGAGTGCCTCGTGTTACGCCTATTGAACTTTGTTTAAAGCTAATTTTTATTAGTTCTTGTGCAGGTCATCTGTATGTTGATTTTCTTCTTTGCAAATCTATGTCATTCACATATATATGTATTTATTGCATTTGCAGGGTTTATGTGGATATATTACAGCTGTGGGCGGAAGATTTCTTTCGATTTCGGGGGTTGAGAATGTTTTTTTAAGGTGATGGTATTTGATTATTGTAGGTAAATATATTTTAGTAATATTTTATTTTAACGAACTATTTATATGGTACTGAGGAATTGCGTTAAATTAAGAAATCTTTAGTCGGATAATTATTTCAAGGTATGAAAATGTGTACCAAGGTTTTTTGCTTTTTTAAATGCTTGTAAATTTATTAATAAGTGATAATAAAGTGATTTGAAATTGCATGTGGTTGTAACAAGTTTATCGGGTTAGTGTAAACAGGTGAAGATAGCAATATACGAGGGAGGCGAGAAATAGAGATGACAGAATAGCGAATTTTTGAGTTGAGAAAAAATTTTCGAATGCCAATGGAATTGATGGGGTTTTCTGGGGGTTTTGGTAATACATATTTGTAAAGCTTTAAGTTCCATTAGATATAATCAAGATATGGAGACAGTGGTGGGATCCCAACTCAGGCCGAAAGTTTGTTTGTAGTATTTGCCCTTGAAATAAAAGTAGAACCTTCTATATGAGCATTCGCCTTCCCGTTTCATATATTAAACAGCTCATTAATCTATCATATACAACATAACTTTCTATCGAATATGTCAAATATTAACAAACAAGACTTTCGTCACTGATATGGATCCAACTGTCTCCCAATACTCCAGTAACAACGTATAGAATATGGAACCAAGCAGAATTTGTATCCCGATTTTACTCCACACTGTTTTTAGTAACATCAAAAATTTTTGGAATGTAGCATATCGTAGATGCATTTTTGTCTCCCTCCCTCACAAAACCAACCCTACATGATGTCCCTTAAAACAAATAATTAACTCTATTACATCCTTCAGTTCAGTAATACGAAAACGCATAAGACAATGCCTTCCAACAACTTCTATCCCCTTCCTCGAATACCTAATCACAATGAATAACAATCACTTGTATTACCGTATATATAGAAACCAACACATTCGGCACCAAACTATATACAGTTTGGCTATCTAATCATTCCCCAAACACAAGATTAGCTGTTCTGTCATTCATCTCTATTTCTCTGTGCCTTTCATATATGCTCTCCCCCTTCATTCTAGCACAAGAAAACTATAATACATCCACCAATATTTCAAATCACGTATTACAAACGTATCCCTGACCGTTTTTTTTCATCACAAAAACCAATTTAACACCAAGCAAAAAAGACCAACCGGAACCAGTTATAGCACCTTTCCCCGAAAACATAGCTAAACACCTCCTTGCTTTTACACAATTCCGCAATTACCGATTATATTCGTTTTAAAACAAATAGTACAAAAAAATATTACCCTCATTCCATCAACAATAAACATCACCTTAAAATAACTCTCTCAGAACCCACAAAACGAGAAAGTAAAAGTCTACCCCAAAGCTGCTTGTATATGCACAATCCCTTGCAATACGCACTAAAAACATAGTATATAGGTGAAACACCACTAGATTTGCAAAGAAGACAAAAATCAACAACAGTATGACCTGCACAAGGACAGCATAAATTAAGCTTTAACAAGTCATAGGCGAAACACAGGCCCACCTCTATCAATAATCAAACAAATAAAGATGATCAGAAATATCAATCACACGAACCATCGCCAAATCATCAAATCCCTATTTGTCATTATGAATAGGTAACAACTCACACATAAACAGTCGACAGGTGAATGTTAAGATAGATTTTATACAAAAAGATGAATATCTGAAAACATCCAAAATATATTCAACACAACACCATGAAGAAAGAGATAGTCAGGACCACTAAACACACTTGAACTGAATGAAGATTCAAGAAAGAACATCAGTCCTTAGCCTGAAGACGGTTCGTGTCGTGATGGCGACCGCACGTCGGTCATCTGATACATAGTATGCCGTGTTCGCGGACAGAAAATTAGCTGTTCCTTTTTAAAATTAATTTCATTAAAAGAAAAGTGTCTTTAACAATGTTTTTAATTTAGATGTACATTTAGTCAAAAAATGAAGTGACAGTAAAGCATAATTACTAAAAAGAATCCAAGGGCTTCCTCACTAATAGTTACTATATATATATATATATATATATATTATATACTATATATATAATATATATATATATTAATAACTAGATAATTACTATAATAATATATGATAATATATAATATTATATCATTATATATATATATATATACAGCGGACCCTCAAGGGGGGGGGCTGAGGGGACTGCAGCCCCCCCCCCCCGAAATTTTCGACTGAAATTTTTTCAACAAAAAGCAACCTTACAAACACATATATATATATAAATATATATATATACTATCATCATAATATATACTATATTATATATATACATATATATATAATACTATATTATATATATATATATATTTATACTATTTAATAATATATATAATATTATAAATATATATAAAAAGATAATATTTATTGTAGCTCTTATTCAGAAAAAAACTCGAAGCACTAGACAAACACACTGGACATTCAAATAAGGAAAACATGCTTGAAGGAAAATAGAGAAAAATATTTTACCATAATTGAAAACTATACGGTTTATGCGGGCCAGCAAGTCTCTGCTTAAGGAGGCTCAATGTGACTCTGGCACCGCATATTGAATTATCAACTCCAGATGAAAAATGACGAAATTTTAGAAGCCTTCTTACTTTTCGAGCGAATCATGAGTACCAGATTTTTGAAGAAACCACACTCTCTATCGTCCAAAAATCAATATATACGAGTCCGATTGATACAGAACTGAAGATCCATACAGTCAGTATTAGTCGCTTATTACAAAGAAAATCGTGGAAAAGAATTGTTGAATAAAAACAAATTTTTTTTCAGCATGTAAGCTGATGGGAAACAACGGATATTCCCAAACAGAACAGTTTTCACTTGTGTAAGGTACGCGATTGGTGGTGATGGAGGTGATTACTCCTTTTACTTTAAGAGAGATTTTTTTATCATTTGTCCGGGTATGATACTCAGGGGCAAGCATGCAAATGTAATTTTGGAGGGTCTTGGCTATCTTGGTTTAAGAACTCGAAAATTTAAGAGGCCAAAGAATATGATGAGCCTCTTCCAATTGAGAAGCACAGCCGAAGAGTGAAGTCTGTCTATCGGAGATGAGAATCCTAAAGCTCTATACACACAGGGTGTGTAGCACATTGTTAAATCTATGTCTCTCAGGACTCTTCTAAAATTAAAGCAATTCGAAACGTCTTAGGATGCATCTCTGAAATATGCACTTTTTGTCGATCGAGTCCGAAGCGCACAAAACTTCTGGAAGATAAAAGTAAAAGAGTTTTACTAATAACCAAACATGGCCAGTCACCAGCTTCCAAGCGAGGGAGGGCAGCTTAAAATTGTATAGAGCTTGAAATATATAATATATAATATATAATATATATATTACAATATATAATATAAAATATTATAATATATATATAGTATATAATATATATATCATATATATTATAATAATATAGATATATATATATATATAGTATATAGTATAATATATATGATATAATATATATATAAAACTAGAAACATTGTTATGGATAATTAAATGATAATATTTAAAAAACAAATTATTTAATTAAAAAAAATAGAATATCAAAAACAATTTCAATGATGGAAAAATTCACAATATAGAGCAGATGCAAATATATTATTAAAAATAATTCTTATTGGTTGCAAGGCAAATTTATCAACTACTGTTTGAATAAAATAATCATAATTGTCATTTGTCAAACACAAATTTTTTGTGTACACTCATCATAGCCAGCCCGTTTAACCTGTCGTCTTCCATAGTACTTCATAGCCAAATCCTGATCCTTCGCATAGCACTGAAAGGATCGCTCTACTGTAACTGGTAGGATGTTGCATGGCTGGAAGAAGTAGTCATCATCAAAGCCTTTTTGCGTCGACGCGAAAGAAAGGTTCAGCCCTTTAAGGATGGGAGACAACAAGAGCTTTAGTTATTCACTACTCAGTTTCTTGTCCTTCCAGTTTCTTGTCCTTCCAAATTTTGTACCAAAGTTCTAGCTCTTCTTCTATGCCTTCTAAAGTGGTAAAAACTATAAAAATAAATGCTGTCTTTTCCTGTAACTCATCGATTGGTATGAGTAGCATATGGAAAGGAAGTAGATATGTAAAATGCATAAGCAGGTGTGTATTTTCAGTAGAAAACCGTAATTCCAAAGAAAGGAGTTATAGAATCCAGATACGGATTTATTAAGGATCTTCTCCTCCGTGAGATTTGTTGTTGGATGGTTGCTGCGGTGCTCCTGCCTACCAACAATCCGTTGTATATCAGCATCAAGTCTCAGTTGCTCGGCGATGATTAGACCTGCTTTTCAGGTCGTTGTAACACTCGATGTTTTTCTTCATCTTTCCGATGGCTCCTAACCATTCCACAAGTGTGGTTGAATGTTGCTGCGAGGTTGACGATATCCAGGTCTTGATGAGAGGCATGTCACAACTGGCTCTAAATCGCAGAGTTCTTCCAACAATATCACTAGCCAGATGAATGACGAACTACATGCCGCTGAATGGCAAACTGAAAAGCGCGTTCTTTGGCGGTATTTCCTTCAATGGAAAGGGTTTCTAATGCCTTACATCATTGTACAAAGTGCTCCTTAAACACTCTGCAACGACACAAGACGTCCGCAACGACAATGCACTTTTGTCAGACTGGCTGCGCAGTCTATGGCATAGCTTGGGATGTTTGGCATTCATTTTCTTCTCAAGACCCGACTCACGAAAAAATGTAATAATGTCCTTTATAGTTCCCACAGTATTGCGGATTCTGGTATTGTTCAAATTCCTTTACACTAGATCTAGTTTGTGTTCAAGAAGCAATGATAAGAACAATGCTTTTTTATACTTTTTCCGCAAATATTGCTTTGGACACCTCCTTCGGCCAGACATCCGACCTAGGGAACGAGCCAGTTCGAACCCAAGGTCCAGCAAATATATATATAATTATATATATATATATAAAATATATATATATATATATAATATATATATTAATAAAAGTTATATATATATACATATTAATATATATATATATACACGATACATATATTACTATATATAATGGGCGCCGGGATAATTTAATTTTTAGGGGCCAGTGCCCCCCCCCGGAATTTCAAAAGCTTTTGCTCCGCTGAAAGAAACATATGAGAGTATGAAGCTTATGCTGAAAAAAAAATTATATATAAGTAATATATATTACTATATATATATATTATATATATATTATATATATATTATATAATTATATAATTATATACTATATATTATATATATATATATATATATTATATATTTTTTTATAGTCATATATATATATAATATATATATATATATAATATATATATATATATAAATATATATAATAATAGTAATTATTATATATATATATATATATACAATATATATATATATATATAATATATATATATACTAAATATACTCATATATATATATAAAATTTATATATATTAATATATATATATATATATATTATTATATATATATAATATATATATATATATATAATATAAATATAATATATTATATAAATAATATATATTTATATATATAATATATATATATAATAATATATATATATATATATATATATGATGGGGATATATAATTAATTATATATATAAAATATATTAAGTATATATTATATATATATATATATATAATATAGATATATATAATATATATTATATATTATATCATATCAACTTTCCCTCGAAAAAGCAAATTTGCAAATTAGCACAATAGCCTACAGCCCTACCTTCCTCTAGCCTCCCCTACTCTGACCTCCCCTATTCCTGGCTGTAACTTCAGTTAAAATTTATTTCAGACTTATGTAAAGCTAACCCCTATAAATTTTTGCCATAAAAAAGCTCTTTTTAGGGCAACAATTTATCATTCTCTTTGTTTTAAATGGTGAGGACCAATATTTGGGATTTTGCGACCCCCCATTTTAGCCCCCACGTAAAAATGAACATAAAGTTCTTAATTTTCAGACAATTTGTTCTGGAAACAAACACCAAACCGCAGCTTTTTTTTACCTTTAGAACGTCATTTTCATGTGTTTTTCTGTGTCTGTAGTCATTGTTTCGGCGTTTCATTTTTCCAGCAAACCTAATTTGTTGACATTTTTCGTATCAACCTTTACAATTTTTTCTTTCAAAATTGAATCAAACTTGAAATATATACATAATATACATATATGGCCACAAAAACTGGCAAAAATGTTAGTTTTTTGATTTTGAAAAATTGTGCTCAGCAGAATAAAAAATAAAAAAAACGGTAGGTTTTGAAATTCGACATTGTTGAGCACAATTTTCCAAAAGAATCAAAAAAACTAATATGTGCAATTTGTGCGCAAATAGATCCCATCTAGTATATTTCAAGTTTGAAGTCATTTTCGAAAAAAAATTTGTAGAAGTTGATACGTAAAAATAAATATCAAAAAAATAGGTTCTTGAAAATAATGAAAACGACTATATCCAAACACATTGACTGAAAAGGCACAGAAAAAAAACACCTGAAAAATACGACATTCTAGAGGTAAAAAAAAAAAGCTCGCGGTATGCGTTTATCCCCCCATCAAAATCTGTCTGGACAACAGTATAATTTTATGGTCCCATTTTAAGTGGGCTAAAATGGGGTCCCAAAACTCCCAATATTGGATCCTGCCCTTTAGGAAACTGATGAATAAATATATATTTTAATGGAAACTACTTTGAAAGTGTCATAAAAAATATTATCTGATTTAATACTAATTGTTATTATAATATCATCATTTGTAAAAATTTAAGCGTGAATCCTTGATTTTATTATATTTATATTAGTTATTATTTTATTAGTATCATTCTATTCAATCGATATATTATTATATATTATTATGGATTATTATTAATATACACTATATATATTATATATTATTATTATTTCATTATTATATTGAATGCCATTTATTCAATAAATTTTATTATATTATTATTATTATATGTATTATTACAATAAATGACCTTTGAATTACTTTTTCAACACTGTATTTTTTAGTAACTGTTGATTCTATTTATATTCAATTATTATAATCTTTTTGGGATCAGTGCGAAATTGATGAAATTTTTTTTACTTGCTAACCAAGAATTCTACATTTAATACCTATTATCTAACTTTCCCTTTAAATAAACTTTTTTAAAATGCTCTATCGCAATTTTATGCGCCCCATTCATACGCTATACTCGTTCAGTATATATATATATATATAGGTATTATTATATAATCTATGTTATTAATTATATAGTATATATATATGTTATATAATATATTATTATATAGTATATATACTAATATATATATATACGAGTATATATAAATAACACTAATATATATATATCCACTATTTGATTGGAAAAAAAAATATAGTATATTATATATATGAGCTTGCTAGCAAATTTAAAAAGAAAAAAAAATATTTTTTAAATAATCACAATGGATATGAATTTGGGTTTATGGAGCCTCGCCTTTAGTGATAATAAATATAATTACTCTCTTGATCTGAAGCAAACCAACCGACAATTGAAAGATGGTACTTTCAGTATTTTTATGTGTAATGCAAATGCATGTGCTAAATGCCCGTTCCCGAGTAATGTGTGCACCTGTATTAAAAAAACTGATTCTAGCTTCAGGATGTTGCTGTAGCATCAACGGCTTGAAAAACGATATGTTGGAATATGGAAATTACATTACCCAAAATAGATTACCTGATAACTCTAAAATTGATTTATTAACAAATCCATGTAAACCACTAAGCACTTAACAACTTTAAGCAAAGATATCATAGGAGGCAAAGGGCTTTCCTTTACGATTGGATAAATTTGTTAGAAATTAGTTTAGCATATGTCAAAAAAAATAAAACGTTCCCAATGTATATATCTTTCTTATTTAAACCTGAAGTAACGCTGTGATTGGGTTCATTTTATTGTCAGACCAATTCTTAAAATATAGAAGACTTTCACTTCACAATGCAGGAACCATGTAAGATTCTTCAGTTGCATAGATGCGCTTGTAGCAGGGAGACACACCCTCTCCTCGTGTGTGTGAGTAATATTTAGATAATTTTTATATTGCATAATGTACGCTAAGGTTTCCTGAACAGAGTTTTGAATTATAGTGTAATCGTTTGATACGTACGCTTTGTTTGTGTAGTTGGAGTTGCTGTATTTCTTAGTCAGTAGAGCGTGAGAGTGCACTCAAGTTGGTGATAAATAACGTAAGTTCGATATCTGCGAGAAAAATAATATGAGCTATGGTCTGTCTTCGCGATAAAAACTTGAATGTTCGTTCCAACTTTGATTGATGCATGTAAACAGTGCATATGAATACTATTGAAACAAAGATGAGATTATTGGAGTTTTCTACTAGTGAAGGTGATTTTAATTGAAGGATTCTTCCAGAAAGATCGTAAGACGGTGCCAGAAGAGGACGTATTTTTGGTTTTTAAAGGTTTTTTCCACTGAACAAATCGAGATATTTAAGGGTAATTGTTATAATCGGTGAAAAAAATCTTTGCTTTAACAACATGGCCATTGCACCCTTCAGACCCAGCCTCTTGAGAGTTCCCAAACTAATGCTGTAAATTCAATGAGAATCCGCTCTAAATCAGAGGGGGGTGGGGATTTTTTTTTTCATGAATGTTTAATATTATATAATTAATATATGTAATCAACAAAATATTAATATTTACACATTAACACATTATAATTAAATTAATAACGGTATCCAGGGGAATATGAAGACTCATTTATAAATTATATATCATTA
>JABUQX010016546.1:0-12500 GCA_015478945.1 Trachelipus rathkii | reverse complement strand
GTCTGACTATATTGACAAAGTAACTAATATTCTCTCTGATACTTCAAAATTTAAACTGTTGAAAAATGTAGATCCCTTGAAACTTTCACTAAATTTAGAAGATAAACTAAATAGAAACTTACGTAAGCTTTTTAAATTTGAAAAAATAAATAAATCTACTTTCGATATGTTGTATTCCAGGGGCTCATCCCCGGGTATCCTGTACGGTCTGCCTAAGGTCCATAAACCAAACATCCTGATTCGTCCCATATTAGCAGCTTATACAACCCACAACTATAACCTTGCAAAGTTTTTAGTCCCCCTCTTATCCCCCTTCGCCTCAAATTCTTACACCATACGCAATTCTTATGATTTTAAGGACTGGCTATTTTCCATCAATAATTTACACACTTTTCATATGACTAGTTTTGATATTGAATCCCTCTACACAAATATTCCTACCGATGATGTCATTAATCTTATCATTAATACTATTTTCAGTTCTACATTCCATAGATTTCAATAATTTTAATAGTTGCCATCAAAGTCTTTTAATAACAATCTTGTGCTTTACATTTCGTTATTCTGTTTTTGAGTAAAATATTTGATTGAAATTCGTTAGCTATGGGCTCTCCCCTTAGCGCTACCTTAGCAAACTTTTATCTTAATCATTATGAAACTATGTGGTTGAACCAATGTCCCCCCAGATCAAACCTTCTTTTTATAAGAGGTACATGGATGACACCTTTTTACTATTCAAGACAAAAATAGATATACTTCTTTTTTTTAATTATCTTAATGCTTAAACTCCACAACATTAAATTCACTAGAGAAGAAGAAAGCAACAATTCCCTGTCCTTCCTCGATCTTATAATTAATATCTCCTTTTTCGACTTTACCACAGAGATCTATAGGAAAAAGACATTCACTGGACTTGGTTTGAACTTTTTTAGTCACACCCCCCTTTTATATACAAATGTAACCATAAAAACTCTACTACATAGAGCCTACCATTATCTTCCTCCTATTTTTTCATGCATAAAGGAATTAATTTCTTCATAAAATTTTCACTTAAACTAATTCCCTTCTTCATTAAGTTTTCTGTCCGTAGATTCCTCTTTAGATCCCGTTCGACCCTTATAGCTGATCTCTCGTCACCCCTTGAGATTCTCTTTTCGTCAGTTTTCGCCTTTTTCGTCCGCAGATCCTAAAATTAAAAAAAAGACCTTTTCGCATTTTTTTAAAGGACCTCTATCCCCAACTCAACATCAATCTCATTCTTCACTTCCTCGTTTAACATTTCAATCTATTTTAAATCATAAGGATAGAACTCCCTTTGCTCTTTAGGTCCTCTGTTGTTTACAAATTTTCTTTGATGGCTGCGCAGCCACTTTCTTACGTGGGTGCACCCTGCGGTGCAACTTTACAGTTGGGATAGACGAGCACCGGCGTTGATTCTTCTCGGACTAACAACTTTCTCTTTCCCCAGCCCACTCCACCATCAGAGATCATTCTCATACTATATCACCTCTTAATCACTACCCATTTCAAATACTCGCATAACCACCGATAAAACCAACTAGCATATTTTGGAATCTTTGTATCATACATTGATCTTAAGCCTAGTTCTCATAACGGACGTGGTCCTTTTAATCTACAATTACTATGAAGTCTCGATTTTCTGTTCGTCTCAAACCTGTGATTTAACCTTGATTAAGTAAGTTTAATTTTTATTTAACTATATGTTATTTGCCTGACACTTGATTTTGATTGAATATATTAGCTTTAAATTTTCGATTATGATTGGGATTAATTGTATGAAACAGTCTCAATTTATCTATATCTGTTTATTATTGACTTTTTCCAATAATTATAAAATTTTATGATTTATCATTTACCATTTTATTATTTTTTTATTTTTATTTTTTTTTATCTTTATTTTCTTTTCTTATTTATTTTTTTTGAGAATATTATTCATTTTTTGAGTGTTTATTTCTACCCACACAATTTTATTGTTCACATTCATTCTTACATTTGCACAATATTTGCATCCCATGTATATAATGTCAATTTTATTAAATTTTCCTTTACATTAGTTTGCGCTGTCATAGTTTTGTGGTTTTCCAAATATTATTATTATTACTAAGATTATTATTATTATTTATAATAATTATTATTATTTATTATTATTATTATTATTATTATTATTAATTATAAGTTATTAAAATAAAATTATTAAAAATATGAAATTACATATTAAATTATTCATAATATTTTTATTATTATAATTATTATTAATTTATTATTATTATAATAATAATAATTTAATTTTATTAAATTTTAGCTTCTATCTGAAATATACTATATATAATAAATATACTAAATAAACTTTATTATAGTATATGATACACTAGAGAATGGAATATACAGGACCTGTTTACTCGAAACGATTGAATAGTTTATACAGGTAGCTAGTGATGTTCAGACTTATTGTGTACTACCTTTATATACAATATAAAATATGATCGTTTCCCAAAATAAATAGCAACACGGTAGCGAAATTAATATAAATATATATTAGAGTGCATATTTATATTAATAAACTATAGTTATTCAATAAACGCAGTGCGTAAAGTAATATATAATATCCAACACTTAAATATAAGCAGAACAGTCCTTAAGCAAATACACGAGTTATAGCAATACATATAAAGCAGAACTAAGTTTACATAATAAAGCACCATATATAAAGTGTATTATATATAAAATGTAGATTTAATATATATACAGCCTATGTGTGTTATTAGTTTAAAGCAGATTAAAGTACTTAAAGCATGTTTTAAAAAGTCAGTACGATAATAAGTGATTTATATACTAATGACAGTGATATATAAATAACATAATTGATATAGTTTATAGTAGTTATAAAGCTATATATAGTAAAATAGCTTATATAATATATATATAAAGTGTTATATCAAACATTAATATATGAGATAAATACCACCTATTATTCCTCCCTCTCATCCCTTTATATATAATATATATATATATAAACCTAATATATATATATATATATATAGGTGTTAGGTCACTTACCTATTCTATAATTATGATTTATACTGATTTAATATGTACTTATTAATATATATAGTAAATTATATATATGGTAACCTTATGTTTTAAAATTGTAAATTATGTGTAAGATTATTATATAATATAAGTGCTCTCATAAGTAAAACATAATGATAGTGAGTAATTATTATATAATAAGCTCATAGTATTAAATACTAATTAGAGTTTTAATAAGCTATATAACTAACTACTATATAATACTTATATACTATATAATGTAAATATACAATATAATATTTATATATAAATAATACACATGATATAGTCATATTATACAATAACATTTGACAATAATGACATTAATAATAGTAACTATATATAATACTTGTTAAATATATTATATTAATATTATATATAATATTACATATAAATATGCTATATACATACTAATATCTCACTATACTATAGTCATTTGTTTAGTGATTACTACAACCTTACTATTATCTATATATAATATATATTTATCTATGATTCTTATCTTGAGCTATTTATTAAATAGTTATATGATTATTAGTAATTGATTATATAATATAATATATGATAATATTGTGATATATATATAATAGTTTATATATATGAATACTGATTATCATTAAACTATTATTTATATATAAGCTCTCATAATTACATAGTATATATATATATATATATAATATAGTGTATTATATTATAATAAAATATAATTATATATATATTTTTAGTTCAAGGTAGTTTATAATATTTAATTGCTAATTTTAAAAAAGCTATATAACTGAGGTATAAGCTATACTACTATACATAGTATATATATATATTAATAATTATATTTATATGTTTTATAATAATCAATGAGTTAAATAGCATATAAGTATTAAATAGTACTTATAATAGTATAAACAAAAAAAGCATACATAATCCCTAAACTATATATAGTATATATTAAATATATATATGTGTGTGGTTCTTATGTCGTGTAGGTTGCGTGGTAGGGTGTGTGCTTAATGCTGGTGTGGGTCGTCGCACGATCTCCTTTCTTGGATTATTGTAGTTTACTTGACATTATACTCTCGGTTTAGAAGATTGATAAAAATAAAAACTTTCAATGCTTCCATCTTAAGGGTCAAAGTTGTGTTCTATGGAGGATAATCCCAAAATCCTATTTGTAAAGGCCCTAACACACCCTCCTACCAAAGAGGTAACCCAAGGGAAAAGGCAAAAACAGGAAGGCCCCCCAAAAAAAAAAAGAAAAAAAAAAAAAAAAGAAAAAAAAATTAGTTTCATACTTTAACATAAATTATCATATTGTCATACTATCAAAACACAAAAGACGACCTTGAGGAATATCGTGGAACGAAAGTTTTTTACTTTTTTAGTGTTATGTGTGTGTGATGCTGTAGCGCGCGCGCGTGTGTGTGTGTCTTATGTTATGTGTTTTCTAGGCGTAGTGAAGCAATTGGATGTAGTTATAAATTGACTATGATTGATTTTAACTTCAGTTATTTTTAATATTCTATTTTGCAAGATTTAATAACTTAATAATAACATGCGCTTCAAAATATGTCTTAATTTATTGTAATTCTAGTTTACGTGTGTTTGTGTACCTCACTTGTGTAGCAAACACAACTTTAAGGTGTTGTCAAACCAAGGAAATTAAATATTTAAGTAAAGCTTAAATAGATATTACGCATTGTTTAATAGTAATATTTTATACTACAGCGTGTTACTCTGATCTCATTAGAATCATTTGTTATAAAAAGTTTTTAACATGTCTGCATATAATCTTTAACAAGTTAGACAAAAAATCACACAAGGACATCAACATCACAGCATAACTCACAGCACACACACACACACACACATATATATATATTATAACGTTTTTATATTAAAATTATATAAAATTTTCGCCTACATTTATAGTTAATAATAAAAATAATATACTCGTTATATATATATTCAGAGCACTCTGAGTTTTTTTTCTTTATACTTACATACAATTTATTAAAATTTATATAAAATTATAATATAATAAAAGATATTAAGTAAAAACAGTATTAAGCGCTCAATATAATAATAATGTTAATAAATATATGTGTTAAATAATAGGAATGTATGGTAATACAGGGCTTTAGGTTCTCGGTTTCATAATGTCGTTTGATAATTAGCTATTAAGACTAATATGATATTAATAAATATAGAGTATAATGACTTAATATTATTTAAGTATATCATTATATATTAATTTATTATCTAATTCGCGCGGCGTATATGGTCAGTCAACTAGTACTTTGCGGTAGTGCTTAGGGCTCACCTCCATCCTCTTGCGTATATAGTATAAGGTATAGGGCTTGGCTTGCTGGCTATTAGTGGGTATAGCTTTATTTAGAATAAATCTAGATGGGTAGACAAAAGTAATGAGGTCTATAATCAAAGGTAGATATATTCCATCAAAGATTATATTCATCAAAATTAAGATTAGTGTATCAAAAATGAATTGAACGTCATCAAAGATGAGTCATCAAAGTATAGATGAACTCATTTCAAAGTATTTTGAGTATATTTGAGCATCAATTAGCTATTGATGGCCATATTAATGTACTATTAGGTATATGGACTATCAATATAGTGAGCATTTTCAATAGTTATGATAAGGTGAGTCATCTAAGTTGTAATATATATAGGTATCTATAATATATCGTTAGTATGTTAGATGTAATGTAATGTTTTGAGAGTAATAGTGATATCTATGTGTGTAGTGAGTGGTAGATGTGAGGTTAGTTAATAATGTAGTATATTAATGGATTTTAATGATAATGTTATCATTAAGTGTATAATGTGCTTATAGTATAATAAGTGTCAGTAGTGTTTTGTGTGTATATATTAATGTGTTATTTAAGAAAAAAAAGACTAACTCAATAGTAGGGAAGCATATAACCTACTGACAACTATATATTAAAAATATACAGCCAATCGAAATCCTCATACCTTATATAATTAACCTAATAGGTAGTGATAGACACCCTAAATTATAATTAGTGGGCTATTCTCAAGGATCAGGGGAGGCAGAATATAAGTAGCTTATGAAATAATAAGTATATGAGCACATTCAGTTATTGTGACTACTATATGTTTATATTTAGGCTACTACACTTTATAGGCACTATGTATATAGGTACTAACTCTAATCATTGGTACTAATCATTGGCTCACTCACTTGGCATCTTACATATATTGGCGTAACTCTAATTGGCACTCACTTAGGCACTCACTCTATTGGACACTATCACCTGGCACTCATCTATATAATAATACTCATATATATTATAGATAAACTAACTAATATATAGACATAATCACTAGAAACTTCTTTAATCTCAGTGTGATGGTGAACTACATATATTATCATAAAAGCCATCAAGATTGCTTTGGAGTCCAATTAAATATATTATTGATACTCACTATTATAGCTGATATATATATATAGTGACAAGGTTCATAGATCCTAAAATATCGTGGTATCTAAATAACAAGGTGTAAATAGCAATCGCCAAATAAATCTAAGTAGGCTAAGCCTCACTAAAGGTTAAGGATACTCAAAATATTACCTTTGGGTCAAATATTAGATCCCATTAGTATTAACCAATAAAGTGAGTTGGTATATATATTTGAATAATATTATTACCTATGTGGTAACAAAAAATGACCATGTGAGTATATCTCTCAATATAAAGTATATGATGTGTTGTGTTGACGCTCACGCGCACGTAGTTAGTATATATAAGTGAGTTAATATGTAGTGTCTATTGTGTGTAGTAAGGTAAATGTAAGTGTTTCAATAGTGAATAATGTCTATATATATATAGTGGTAAGTGTCTGTGTGTGTGTGTGTGTGTGTTAGTGTGTTAGTGTGTGTGTAGTAGCACAAGGTGTGCTGTATCTGCGCACGAGTTTTGTGTTGATTATTTGGTAACTCCAGGCTACGTTCCTGCTGGTGTGCTGCTCCCTTCTCTTGTAGCACGCTCTCTGTCTGTGAGCGACTGTCGTGTTGTCCCGGTGTTCACAGTTTCTCTGTGTGGGTGGGTTGTTATGGTGTTAATCTCACTCTCACTTTCTAAATGCGCTGCGGTTACCTAAGTTTTGGGAATCCGAGATAATATGCTGCGACTCGAGTTTGACACTAGTGTGCACTCGGAAAAATTTTAGTGTGGTGATATTAACACACCACTTCCTCACTGAGATGAGGCTCCAACATAGTCTCGACCCGTTAATGGGGTGGTAAGGACAACTGTAAAAAGTGATATATATAGGTAGCCAAAAATTATACCGTATGGGTGACAATAATAAATTATGACCCTATGGAAGATACAATATAGGGTATATAGGTTAAAACTAAATAGGTTAATAGTCATCTCATAATAAATAGGTCTAAAGGCCCTCTATATAAGGTAAAAGGTGAGACTCAAATAATAATTACCTATGATGTGGACAAAAAATATTAGACCCTATTAGGTTATCGAAAATAATAATATTTATATAGGTACGTGGCGTATAATAATTATGACTTAAGGGTAGGTTAAATTTATAGTAACAATACGGTTGCTGACGCAACCGTTTTGGCGCACCCTTCTTCGAAGGGTTTGCCAAAAATTATAGGGTTGACTCTCACGAATTATAAAATTAGGGGTTGCCAAAAAAAATTTGGGGTTATGCAATTGTTGCATTATAGTATTATCTTATATATCTACTTATATATATATATATATACTATAATATATAATAAATACTATACATATAGTATATATGTATAGGTATTATAAAAGTAATATATATATATATATATAATATATATATAAATATATATAGTTTACTTCTATAATAAATAATAAGTAGTACGTATTATAATTCTTACTATATATAATTGTAAATATATAATTATATAAGTGATTATATATATAGTATCTCAAAATTTAGGTATATATATATATATATGATTGTATTTCTCATATAATATATATATATATAAATTAACCTGATAGGGTCCATAATATAATAAATACTGACCCATATGTGAAGTGACCTCAATAAATAAGGTACTTGGTCTCGGAAAATAATATATCTATAGGCCCAAAAAAGGTAATATAAGTGGCCTATATATATAATAATAAGGTCTTAATGAGTACACCCTAATAAAAATTATACGTGATAAATAGTTAGTATTTTAAAGTAGTGCCCATAATAACATATAGGTTATAAGGCTCAAAATAGAGGTAAAGGGTATCACCTATATATTTAAAATAATAGGTATAAAGTCACCATAAGTGGATCATAAATATGAGTATACTCCTAAAAAAGGTCAGTCATAGGTAATATAAAATTTATGTGGCTAAAAAATACTCGGATTCTTACACAATACATAAATATTCATTATAATAAAGAAATATACGTGAGTGTCGTGAAGTGATGAGGTGTAAAAGAGGTCATAAAAATATAGGTACAATATATAGGTATAAAGATGTAGTGATATATATATATGAGTATAAAACGACCCGTTGATCCCAAATAATCGTTATAATAGTACACCTATCACTTTCACTACTACCTTGGATAATTTGTATAAGGCATACACAAATCTTTTTACCAAAATACCATAAACCATTTATCCTAATAACACTACCACGTTCACATATTTGCTCTCTCTCATAACCCATTACTACGCCACAGACTATCAACAAACCCTCTTTTTTTACGCTCAATATTAATTACAACATCAAATTTACTGCAATAATAAACATTATACCACCTATCTATCAACATAAATACAAGCATGCATATACATTACATCACAAACATAATATTTTACATGACCATACCCATATCAAATCATTTACTTAAATCATAAACACATCACAGAATATAGAGTCACTCACCTCAAGAATATTACAATACTTCTCATACTTCCACAAGTAACCATATCATCATCCTATTGGCCATATGATTACAAGTGAATGCGGTACAACTACCAATATACATCTCAATATAAATAATATATACTAATATTACATAAACTATCTCAAGAATTCAAATATAACTATTACTAAATATAATCAAAATCACTATAATACCCTATAACCAATATATCTTAGGTCAAACTTATATTATATAGTTAACTAGTCTACCGTGATAATATATAATGTTAGGTGAAACAACATTCATCATTTTTCTCTTTCATGTCATATTCTTACTTATTTCAAATCTTCATATTCCTCACTATCTACTGTTTCTTAATTTTGTAGTTCTTAAGATTTCTCGTAATGATTTTGTGTATTATTTAATGTTATCTTTAGAAATGTATATACCATATAGAGTGCTTATTCATATAAGTTGTATGAACGAAGAGGAACAAGAACCGTGATACAGAGACAGTGTTCACAAAACCATCTATACCTAGTACAGTCACTCGGTGTTTGTCCTCACACATCTCTCTTATCCATGATACCCAGGAATTTAGATCCAGTCACAATGATATACAAATATGTTCTAAAAGGAACAATATGTTCTAAACGGTATTTATATATAAAAAGAGTTAAAATGAACAATATGTTCTTAATAAATAATTATTGACCATAAAAAATCAAGAAAATATATATAAATTATATAAAACTATTTATTAATTATGTTCATTTAAAACTCCTCCTACTATTTCCTTCGTCTTCTTACTTATAATAAAATCTCCTGATTTTTAACCTCTATCCTGATAAAAATTACTGATTGTAAAGACTTTTGGACTTAACTTTAAAGACCTGTACTACAAACTCCTCCAAATTCAAAGGTGTTGGATAAAAATTTGGTCTTAATAGTAGCTATTAGCTGAATACCGTCATAAGAATTAATGCTTAAGAAATAGAGCTTAAGATTAGGTGTATTGAGGTAATCCAACGATATGGGAAAGGTTATACTTAGACGATAGGGGAAGTTGTTATACTTTGGAAGAAAAGATTGAATTCGTATTAAATTGAGAAACTCTTAGAAAAGAAATTTAAAGTTCGTTATAAGATCGAAATTAAAGGTTAAAAATTTTATAAGACATAATAAATAACTGTTATAGAGAAATTTATTTATAAGTAATACCTTATTAATAAATTATAATATTTCATAACTACAATTAGTATAATTATGGTATTTTAATAAGTAATATAACTCTAATTCTATTAACCTTATTATTAATTGCCTACTAATATTAATTATAAATAATAATATGAATAATAATATAAATTTAATAATAATTTGAAATAACAATACTCAATATAGAAAAACCAAATATAAACAAATATAAAAAATAAATAAATTAGAAAAAAAGGTAAGATATAAATATCAATGTTTGTAAATTAAATTTATGAATAACTTGATGATTAATTATATACTCGGAAAAGCGTATAATATAAAAATAATAATTCATAAAATTTAGTATAAATATAAGTTCATTTCACAGAATCTCATATACAACCTTCCTCTATACCCATATTGTAAACCCCTAATATTAATATGCACAGATGAAGTATAACTAATCTCGTTTAGTGAAGACCTTCTTTTTGAGTGTGCTAATTATACTATACATATAAATTAATAAAAATTATTAATTATTAGTGTTTATTTATAATTTATTATTTAATTAATTATATCATAAATATGTAAATTATTAATAATTTATTCATTATTATTATTATTTATATATTATTATTATATTATATTATATTATTATTATTATTATTATTATTATTATTATTATTATGTATTAATTATGTATTATTATTATTTTATTATTATATTATATAATTATTATTATATTAAATGATATATTTATTATCATATTGATTATGATTATAATTATTATTAAATTTTTTTTTATTATTACTATTATAATATATTATTCTTATTATTTTCATTTTCTCTTATTCTTCTATTATTATTATTCATTATTATTATTATTATTTATTATTTATTATTATTATATTTCTTATTATTATTATTATTATTATTCTCCATCTCTCTCTCTCTTATCTCATTATTATTCTATTTAATTTACTTATTCTACTTCTCATCTCTCTTCATTCTTCTTACTTATTCTTATCTCTACTTATTCACTCTATTATTCTCTCTCATTCTTCTCTCTCTCAACAATCACAATCTCACCGATCTTTACGATCATAATCTACACTACACATATTCTCATTACAACATTCTCTCCAAAGATCAAAATTAATTGCTCATATCATATTTACATATATATTTAGTATTGTCTTAAATATATAATATCTTTTATTTATTAATATAATATTTGATTTATATTTCAGAGATAATATAAATTAAATTCTCTCTCTCATATATATATATATAAATGTAAGTGATATTAAATATTTTATTCAATGAGTTTTACAGATATACATTAATATTTGCATACTCTAAAATATCAAATAAATATATTAATTTACTTTCAGTTTATAACATATAATTATATATTATAATAAAGCAACATAATCCATATAGATACTCAACTTATCATATACTCTCTTATAACACCCCGCTACATCAACACTGTCATACCACACTCATTATACTCAAAAATGAGTAATTTTTATTATTATTATTTTAGGGCAAAATTTCATATATAATTAAATATGGCACAGATCTAATACAGGGTTATTATTATTAATTATTATTATTATTATTATTATTAATTTATATAATTTAATGTATATATAATTATATCATTTATTATTTATAATTATTATTATATTTTATTTATTTAATGATTAATTTCTAATTACTATTAATTTAATTTAATTATTAACTTAATTTATATTACTAATTTAATTTTATTTATTAGTTAATTTTTAAATATTATATATATTTATTTAATAATATTATTTTAATAATTATATTTATTATTTATATTATTTTAATTTAAAATATTATTAATTTAATTTTTTATTATTTATGATAATATAAATAATTTATATATTGACTATTTTTATTTAACAACAAATATTAATTAATTAATTATTATTTATTAATATATTATTTATACTATTATATTTATAATTATTATTATTAATTTATATATATTTATTATTATTATTTATTATTTATTATTATTTTAATATATATATTATTATTATAATTTTTAATATATTATTTAATTATATTATAATTATTATTTAAATTATTATATTAATAATATATTATATTATTTTAATATTAATATTATTTATATTATATTATAAATTAATCATAATAAATTAATTATTATTATTTATTATTATAATATATTATATATATAATTTAATTATATTATTATTTATTAATTATTTTTATATATTATTATATTAATTAATTTTATTATTATTTTA
>JABUQX010016545.1:5000-41736 GCA_015478945.1 Trachelipus rathkii | reverse complement strand
CGAAGACATAAGTTACACATACAAACATATGAAGGCGCAAAAATAGTTATACATGAAATGAAGATATTTCAAAGATACGGAGCATAACTTGGTTCATCCGAAGCATCTAAACATATATACCAAGTATATTGAATACAGTATAAAATACATATTAATGTATAAATACCACGAGCAAATAAAAAAGTGCATTCAAACACAAGCATATTGATTATATCCGTTAGATATAAAAAACATACAAACACATTTAAATGCATAAAAGTACAAAAAATGTTAATACATACATAATTATTGATATTGAAAACAATTGAATTATTCACAAGTAAATAGGCCACCATTGATTCGAACCATTACAATCAAGGAAAGGTCCCCAGTACTAAAAGCCCGTTTCTAACGTATCCATGATTTTACCAATGCGCACGAGTTTTCAAAGTTGTAGTTACGAGAAAAACATTGCTTGACATATTAGAGACGAAGTTGCTTGAAGTTTAGGTCTTTATTTGAAAAAGTTTCTTTCATACATAAAAGGGAGACGTCACAGAACCATTAGAATTCGGAAAGGAATCAAAGTTCGTAGGGGAATTCAAAAATGAATTTCTGGCCCATAATCCAAACTTAAAATGATGAAAGAAATCCATACCATAAAGGAAGTTACATATGTAAAGGCGAAATTGCTTGAAATTTAGGTCCTTTATTTGAAAAATTTCTTCATACATAAAAGGGAGAGTTCAAGGAAACCAAATTAAGAATTAACGAAAAGGAATCAGAGTTCGTAGTGGATTCCAAAAATGAGTTTTCTGCCCATAATCCAAACTTGAATGATGAAGAAATCCATGCCGAAAAGGAAGTTTGCAATGTCTAGCGATGAATCCTCGAAATGTGATAGTTGTGAAAGATGAAACCAGTAATCCAAAAATAAATTGAAAATTTTAATTTTCATAGTTTTTAATACAGTTTTGTTTCTGATTGGATTTGTGTTAATTTTTGATAGTTGGTTCTTTTCTCATTTTTTTTCGTGTGTTTCTTTAGTTAATTCAGAGAAGTGACATGATGAATTCCTGCGGGTTAACTGCTGGGGTTCTCACCAATATATATAGGGCGATAGGGCCTTGCTAAGTTGGGTGAGTTCTTTTGAGGAAGCAAGCACGCCTTATAAGAGGTTGGTAAAAAAATCCATTTTTGAAATGATTTTTTTTTTTTTTATTCAACATAATTAAAATATGCAATGAAAGTATAAAAGCAAGTGATCTAAACAAAATCGCTTCTGTATGAGATACCTCTGTTGTAGCGAATTGCAAGTAGTTGTGCAGCCTGTTTCCGAGTGCGTGTTTCGAACTTCAGATCAGTGGTTCATTAGCCTCAGACATCTTCGTTTGCGGCGAAAATTAAAGAAAGCGCTATTCAAAAAGTCGTCAGACCTATAATGTTGCGTAAGCAGAGCTAATAACGCATATTTATGTAGTGAGTATCTTGAGTTGAGATTTCTTCTGATTACTTATAACATTTGATCATGACTTATTGACTAGAAAAGAGATCTCAAAATGACGGTGTAATATGTATTCACTTTGATTATGCTAAAATTTTGCTCGCGCAAATCTTAGCATAAGTCCGAAAAATAAATTAAAATGTTTACAAAGTTAAAATGGAGTGCTACAAGCATTCTACAGTTAAGAATAAATAAAATAACATTGAGATGGCTGCTTCTTTTTAATTATATTATATTATAATCATAATTATATTTATATTAACTATATCATATATTTTATAGTATTATAATAATATATATAATTAAATTATTTTATATTATATACTAATACATATATATATATACATACCACCTCAACTATAATATATATATATATATGATTATATATTATATATATAATATATAATATATATATATTACGGTGGTCCAAAAAATCGTGATAAAAGAATGTATTATTCTGAACGTTATAAGATGTGACGTTTACTGTAAAATACTCTATTCTAAAATTGAATTAAAAAAAAAATTGACATTTAAGGGGACACAGCGCAATGAAAGTTTGCGCCCGTAGCTTGAGTAAACTGTAGCGGGTTGTCAGTTGTGCTGTAGACGTTATAAGTGTTGGTTGTGTCAAAATTTACGTGCCTTGGAAGTCAATTTTAATTTTTTATTTAATCATTGCAATGGTTCTTCAACACGTCAAACCAAAAGATCCGGAATAAAAAACCACAAATGTTGGCTTATTGATCTCCTCGCCAGCTCAACAGTCTTATTGGGCACAAAATATCCAGAACGAAGCAAAACTTCCATCAATTGCGATGCAATTACGTCGTCTTGTTTGGGCTGACACACAATAAATTAATCATTAAGTAAAAGGGGACATTTTCATATATAAATATATTCTGAAATGCCTCTGCGATATCATTTCCAGCTAAGTTACCACGAAGGCCAAACAGGATGCTTTAACCAAGATTAGAAAGAAATATGACAATAGCAGATCACTTTTAAAATTGAAAATCAAAATACAAGTTACATTACAAATTGAAAAGAGGGAGGGGAACTTTAAAGAAAGCTAATGAATTTATTTTTCCACCAGAATCGCAATGAAAATAATATCAAATGAAGAAGATAGAGTTTCTTAAAGGCTCAGAGACGAAAAAAAATGTAGGCGAAGGGATATAATGATGGTAATCGTGGATAATAATAATACTGTAAACAGAACAGAAATCTAATAAGGAAGAACAAAAAGTAATAGAATTTTAAAAGGAAAGGTCGTCGCAGGAGGAAAACAATTACGATATCTCTGCAGAAGAATGGTACGTGTGGTGTGGTAGTTCCTCTAGCAGTGAAAAACCCCAACCTGGACCGACGGCGAAGGTCTGAAGTTCGTTAAGCATGTGCTGCGAATATTAAAAAAAACATTTCCTTTCTATTTACCTAAACCTCACTATGATGGTTAGTATTGTCGATTAACCGGAGAACCAAGGAGGTTTGACGTCCTAGCGACGTCACGTACATCGGTGGAGGGGGAAATCAAGGAGATGTGGATCTTCAAAAAACTTTTGAGAGGAACCGTGTGCCAAATGTTGCCAGAAAGTTGTAGTCAGTGCCTAAAAAGATCTGGAATTTGGATAGGCATTTAGGAATTGTTGTTGCACACAGCAAGGCATACCGGAACCAGAAGGGGGCCTTAGGATTTATAGAAAGAGGTAAAAGAACTGAAAAGAAATAAGTCTTCTTGGGCTTATAGCATGTCGACATCATATTCACAAAATAGTCATATCTGCTGCTTCCCAGCAAATATGCTTATGGTATTTTCTATCAGGAACCAGACATTTACCTGTCCAAACCTTTCTAAAATTTAGGGAAAAACATTAATAAAAAAAAAAGTACTAATATACGAGACATTAACGATATCTTTCTAAATGATTTATAAAATATTAATTAACTAATTTTAGGAACAATGGTTCAAAAGGAAAAAAAATCACCCACATCATTATATCAACAATCAACACACAATTATTTACTTCCGCAAACCATTAAAACGGTTTTCTTTTCGTAAACCTGGAGTGCTCTACATCAGAGCACGATGGAATGGCACGGAGTCATTATTCAATTGTGAAATAGTCTTGTTAGGTCGCAAGTTTAATTATGACCAGAGCACAAGAAGTAGCTGCACCAATTGACAAAGATTTCGAACTTTCTGTGAAGGTTTATGTTCCCAACAATGTGTTCCAGCCCAATCAGCAGAGCTTCGCCCAAAGAGGAAAGAAACATGAGTTGACGTATCTCTTCAAGAGCTGGAATGTTTTGACATTTAACTGAATGTTATTAGTAGCTAAGTGTAAAGGCTCCTCAAACGTCACTTTGTCGGTGTATTGGAGAGAAGAGCTTGCAAGCTCTTGCATTTATGGTTTTGATTGAAGTTTACCACGTTGAAATTGAAACGAAAGGATGGTTGTGAAGCCTATGCAAAACCAAGAGAACAAGTCACAGGTTAGACTAAGCCTAATAAACGTTTTGATTTAAGAGGATGAAGTAATCAACTCCATAACACCCAAACCACTTGCCACCCGACTCCCTATCATAACAGAATGCGACGTCTTTGTTCTTCAATTAAATATAATTACTTGTTGGACTCCCATGGACTCCACTTTTCTCAAGGTTTACCCATTGGAATGGAACGAAAGAACGGGACTATAAAAATGCACAAGAAGTTACCAAATCAAAAAATGTCATCAACGACAATGCCGAAAGAGCTATTGCACAGTTAGCTCTGCCAAACTATAATAATCACCTAAGAAAAAAAAAACGGGGAGGAAATGCAATACATTCTTCCAGTTATAGAAAAAGACGCAGGGAAAAATTTCCAGGAATATCAAGAAACAGCTGATGAAAAAGAGTTATGAAAATAAGGAATAAACATATAATAAGTTAATAAAAATTAAATAAATGAATGAATAATTTTGAACAAGAATTAAGAAAAATATTCACATTAAAAAAAAAACGCACCTGTTATAGCTTTACCTTAGTGTGGTGTCGGGAAAGCTGATGTATGTCTCTATATTCAACAGCATGTGTCACTATTTAAATAGTGCTCAAATGTCACCCGTGAAACCCCGACAACAGCATTTGACATCCTACCTCATAATTTGCAAGGTTCAGACTGACCAAAAAAATAAAAACAAAAAATTTTTCAAAAAAATGGACACCACCCTAATATATATATAGATATGATATATAAATATATATAATATATATAATATATATATATATATTATACTATATATATAATATATATATATTATATATAAATTATATATATATGATATATATTTATAATACAATACATCCGTTCAACACAAATTGCGCGTCCCATTATTAACCAAAGGAGAACATGAGGAAACTTCAAACCACCCAAAAACAAGGCACTCAGAATTTATAACAGGATGCACAACTAAACTCCACAACAACAACATACACGAAGAAACAAAAATACAACCAATAGATGAAACATTTAGAAATGATAGGTACACAGTTCTACGGTAAAACACAAACACCATGCCGCATTGCACTTTCCAATCCTACTAACCACAGGTTAAAACTGAATAATAGGGAAGCTTTATGGCAGGTGTTAGTGATATATGGTGTTGGTGGTAAGCCTCTGAATTGAATCAAAAAATATGTAGACCGTAGTGAAGCCATGGTAGAACAAATAAGTCGAAAGTATGTATTAATAAATTAATAGCCATGAGGCAGGAATGGTTATGTCTACCATTGTATATCATATTAGATATGAGGAATGAAAGGTTATGAAAGAATTAGAAGTGGGAAAGGTGGCAGAGGGATAGATGTTGAAGAAGATGATGGAAAAACAAGAGAAGGGAGATTCTCACTACCTAATTAATAGAGGTATATTGGTTGTTTTTGGGGGCCGATCTGAAAGAGTTGAGAGGATTGGTAGAGAGATTGGAACAGCTAGAATCAAAGGAGGGGGTTGAAATTAAACGTAGATAAGAGTAATATTATGGTCGTGAGTGAGGAGAGTCCTTGGCGCGAATTTATGTTAGATGGTGAGCAGCTGGAAAAAGGTGTCTGAGTTTAATATTTAGGGTATATGTTGGCGAAAAGGAATCTGATGACGCCATGTGTAGTAGGAAAGTTGGGAATGCAGGAATTGGCTGGTGCCAATTAAATCGTTGGTTGTGTAAAGGGAATATGCTCTTGAGTGCGGCTAGGTCTTACATGGAGGGTATTGTTGTACTTGTGTAATGTTTATGGAGTGATACCGTATGTCTGGAATAAGGAGGTATATATCTAAAGTACGATGTGTTCAGATGGACTATCTTAGGGGAGTGTTAGGTGTGAGAAAGAATTGATAAAATAAGGAATGAAACGTATTAGGTAGTTGTGTGGTGTTGGTGTGATTAAAGGGGTAAATGAGAGATAAATGTAAATGTACATTGAGATGGTTTGGTCGTATGGAAAGGATGGATGATAGTCGGTTGTTAAGCGGATGTAATAGTGGTTGAGTGTGTTGGGAATCGACCGGCTGGGAGACGGAAGAAAAAGTGGATGAGTTAGTAAAGGAATGTCGGCCTGGATGAGAGAAATATGAGTTTGGCAGATGCGAGAAGTAAGGTTCATAATAGGAGTGAATGGTGGAGTTTGTGAGGGATATGGTTGTGGCCCCCTGGGCCAGGGGATGAACCCTAATTTTGACGATTATCCATAGTGAGGGTCCGTCGCGATACCGTGATTTTTCGACTGCGACGAGTTCTCACTAATAGTATAGAGGGGGCGGTATGGCTGGCTTTCTTTTCGATTCTGTCTATTCTCAAACTAACTTTTCTTTTCCGAGTGCCATATCACGCACCTAACCCCCATCTTGGGAAAAAGAGGAAGATGATATAAATATAATATATATAATATATAATATATATTATATATTATATATATAATATATATATATATATATATATATATATAATTTATAATATATATATATACTATATATATACATATATATATTATATATATATGATATAGTGATATATATATTATATATATTATTATATATATATATATATATATATATATATATATATATATATATATATGATTATATATATATATATATATATAATATAAAATAAATATATATATATAAATATATATATTATTATATATATATCATATATAATATATACTATATATAACATATATATCCAAAACGGCGGAATTCCAAGGCCAGAAAAAAAAAAAAAACTACAAGAAAAGTCAAATATATATATATAATATATATATATATATGTACATATATATATATATAATATATATCGTTATCTTCTTTTTGACCAAATTGGGCGTGAGGTGCACAACATACTCCGGAAACAGGATAGTTAAGTAAAAGAACATGATGCAAGTCGAAATAAAAGTCTGGTACCATTATGTGAGAGCCCGTCTCTCCCAAAAATCCACTTTAAGGGTCTCGGAACATCACGGCAAACCCAAACTGTGGTATTCCGTCAATGCAAAGTTCATTTCCTGAGTCAGGAACACAATCATGACCCTTCACAGAACCCAATATTTCATTCCTATCATACACCTTTCTTCCAACCTCTGTCAAGTTCACATTCCTTTCCTTCAGACATTACTACACTGACTCAATTCGCTTTTTCTTCGGTCTCACAACCGGTCGATCCACAGAACACTTACAAATATAAGTCCGCTTAACCAACCGAACATTATCCATTTTTTTTATATAATCAAACCATCTTATAATACTCTTATATTCTCTCATTCACGCCCTTCTTCACAACACACAACTCTCCAACAAGTTCATTCCTCATTTTATCACTTATTACTCACTTAACGAGCCCCTAACATAGTCTATCTAACAGACTGCACCTTAGATCTCTACCTCTTTTTCCACACCATAGTTTCACTATCATACATCAACACCAGTAACAACATACTCTCATGCAGAACTCTGCTGTCCCAAAGTCTCTTTAAATTCACCAAGGATTTAATTGCACCGACCACCTTTCTACCACTCACAGCTTTTCAACTACACTCTGTACCATCCGTTCCCTTTTCCATCATATAGCCTAAATATTTAAATTCAGATACTTGTTCCAAATGCTCACCATCCAACATGATTTCGCATTGTTTACTCCCTTCATCCACCACCATTACCTTACTCTTATCTACATTTACTTTCAAACCCCTCTTTTTACAAATACTGTCAAACCCCTTTACCAATCATCTCAAACTTTCATCATATTTAACTCACAAAATCAAGTTATCACTTTACAATAAGCAGGGCACCCTCCGCTCTCTTTCATTCTCAATCACTATAATACCATACTCTGCCACCCCTCCCATTAACTTTTTCATCACCCCATCTATATACAAGCTAAATAGCCATGGAAATTTAACACATCCCAGCCTCACTCCATTTAATTTATTCTTTGACCTCCTTCACTATCGACATACATACTTTTGATTCCATTCAGAAGCCTACCACCAGCACCATACACTTCTAACACCTGCCATAGAGCTCCCTTATTAATCTTGTCATACGCCTGTTTCAAATCCATTAAACCCTAAATACAACTTCTTTTTCTTTTTCTTTTTCATTTTCTTTATATATTTTCTTTTATATATATAATTAATTATAATATATATATATATAGTATATATATATATATATATATATATATATATATATATATATATATATAATATATAATATATATGATATTATATATATATATATATACAAAATATATATCTATTTATTTCATCCTTCTTTTAAATTCCCAAGACTGGGGTATAGGTGCGTGATATGTGCACCGGAAACAGAAAAGTTAGTTGAAGAATATGTCAAGTCAAAAAGAAAGCCCAGCCATACCGCCCCCCTCTATACTATTAGTGAGAACTCGTCTCAGTCAGAAAATCCAACTAGCTTCATGGGACCGCGACACCCCTTACTATGGATATCGATCAAGTGTAGAGTCTCCCCGGCCCATGGCCACAGCCAATACCACCTCCACAAACCCCACCAATCACAACCAATTATGCACCTTTTATCTTCGCCTCTGCCAAACTCCATTTCTCTTCATCCAGACTCCTTCCTGCGCTCAAACCACTTTTTTACCGGATCTCCCGAGCCGGTCATGCCCAAACACACTCACAAACTATGAAATCACGCCTAACCATACCAACTATCAATCCATCCTAGTTCCACATGACAAACCATCTCACAATGCACTAATCATTGTTGTCTCATATTACCCTTTATTCACGAACACCACAGACACCATAACGTCTTCATACTTATTTATCCCAACTCCTTCTCAACCTAACACCCACACTCTACATATCCATCCCTGACACATATGTACTTTTTAGATCTATACCTCTTCTCTTAATCCAGACCATAGTATCACTTCTAATACTTAACACGTGAAACATGTAACCCTCAAGTAAGACCCCCAACGCACTCAAGACTTATTCCCTTTACCTCCACCAACAATTTAATGCACCAGCCACCTTCTTGCCATTCACAACTTCCTTCTACAACTACACTCACTCCCGTTCCCTTTTCATTCCACACATGATATCCTAAATATTGGAACACTCAGACACTTGTTCCAGCACCTCACCATCTAACATAACTTCCCACGGAGGACTGTCCTCACTTCACAACCATAACCTGTCTCTTAGGAAAACTACCTTTCAACCATCCTTCACCTCCACAAACCACCTTTCTTTCTTAACTTAAGATTTAAAACACCAAAGTTATGATAAATAATTATTTAAGGTTTCTCAAGTTTCTTTCGTGCATTTCTTCAGTCATTCGATTTTTATTTCTATTTTAATTGAAAAAGATTATAACATTTTTTTAAGCCTTCGGAATCCCTGGGGTTCTGCGGGTCTCAAACAAAGAACCAGCGATGTTTGTCAAGTTTCTTGTTTATTAGTGGTTAGGTTATGAAATATGTTATACATCATGTTTTTTTTTATTATACTGTATTTCATTTTCCTTTACAAAAGAGGTTGAAGGATTCGCTGTTGAAAAGAATTTATCCTATACTCCTTTTCCCTTACATGTCACGAATGAGTATCACAATAACATGAAAAGAAACGCAGAAAAGGACTTCACCAACTGGTCTCTCATCAACGACGAAAGTTATAGAAACTTGTCAATTGCGTCAACTTCAGGTAAGACCTTCACAATTCCAGTTAGTTTGATTAATGATGAAGCATCCTCTGATATTGTTAATAATGATGGAATTACGAATTCTTCTACCACTTACATTGATGAAGGAAATTCTACATCTATGAATGATGAAAGTACAAGCGCTCAACCTGTTGTCATCGCTAAAGCTTGGCATACCAAATGAATGTCCGACCACGCTTGCAAATAATTGTACTCTATAATAATTTTGTAGATCAAACATTACAATGAGTTTTACGGATTAATGAGCAATGAGACTTAACAAAATAGTCGAGATGCTATTTGAATTTTCTCTTTTTCTCTAAAAAAACTGTATTTATTACAATCGGTATGTTCAAGCATTGTTTTATTCAAACTTCAATTTGTAGAAGGAATGAATCAATTGAACATAAATGAATCTTTGAAGTAAAAGATCAATTCTCCAATTTAATAGAACATTGAAGAGATGGTTAATAACTTCCAGATTTTTAATATGTGACTAAAATACTGTTCCATTATTTAAGAATGCATATTTATTCCTTTTTAAGCCCCTCCGTACCCATCCGCTTTTGTAGTGAAAAGCAAGCCAAGCCTCCCCCCCCCTGAATTAATTAAATGTAACAATAGACTCATTAACACACCCAAACCTAATTTATACTAAAACTTGAAAATAAAACAAGCTTTAGCAAAATATATATTTTAGTACAACTTATTGCAAGAATAAAATACAAATTTTTTAAACAATATTTTTTATTTTGTTTTTTAATAACATAGACCTTAAATTTTTTTTACATTCGAAAAATAGGTAAGGTCGAAACAATATCCACGGAATACACTTTGTTAACCACTATTAATGACCCCACCATCTTTCCAGCTGTACATAAATAGCTAAGATTATTATATTATTATATTATTTTATTTTTTATTATTCTTATTATTCTTATTATTATTATTATTATTATTATTATTATTGATTATTATATTATTATTATTATTATTATTATTATTCTACATTTTATTATTCTATTATTATTATTCTCAGTATATATTTATTCTCATTATTATTATATTCTCAATTATTATTATTTATTAATTTATTATTATTATTTTATTAATTTATTTTTATTTTTATTATTATTATGTATTATTTTATTATTATTATTATTATTATTATTTATTATCATTATTGATTATTTATTAGAAAATAAACTCAGGCAAGTATAAAAAAATGATTACAAGTATATATATATAATATATATATATAAATATTTATAATATAAAAATATTAGATACATTTATATATAATATATAATATATATATTAATTTTAATATATTATTATATTATGTATTATATATTATAGTAGTATATATAATTATATATATATAATGATATATAAGTCTATATCATTTCAAAAGACCACATAAAATAACCCATTAAATTTAGAGATTGACCTTTTTTAATTTGATTATTACTATATTATTATATATATTATATCTTCTATATATATTATATATATTTATTAATATATATATATATATATATATATATATTTATAACTCTATATTATATGTAATATATATATATATATATATATATAGATATATATATATATCTATATATTGTATATTTACTATAATATATATATATATATATATATAATATAATATACAGGTTTACAAAAGATTTTTTTATTAAATATTATACCTATAATTTCTTCTTACAAGGAATTTTTGAATTTAATTTGATAATGATAATGATAATGATAATTGATAATGATAAATGAATAATGAAAATAGATATATAGTAGCATAATGATAATGATAATGATAATGATAATGATAATAATAATAATAATTAAATAATAAATAATAATACCTCTCCCCTTTAGGAGAGAGTCCGAAGCGGTGTGGGGGGGGGGGAGTTTTTAATTGTGCTGTGACTAGGAAAAAACTTAATTATATATTTTTATTAGTTTCATACCTTTCATATATTTTATTATTATTATTATATTATTAATTATTATTATTGGAATCAGATCTCATGTGATTATTTATTATTAATTATTGATTATTATTATTATTAATATATTATTATATAATTAATTATTATTATTATTATTTATTATTTTTTAGGAACTATTTAATATAAAACGCATATTCTTTTCTGTCTAGTTAAAACTGTTGTTTTCGTTTATATTGCCAGAATTGTAGCCTTTTTCTGACTAGCCACAAAACTTGAATTTAGCTTCTTTTTTCTTTTTTTTTTTTTGGCAATTTTCCAGATAACATAGGTTAAGTTTGTGATTTAGGTTGATAGATGTAGAGTAACATTGGTGCAGTGGGTAGAGACAAGAGGATGGCAAACAGAAAAAAATGCATATTTAGGTCTTTTTTTATTATTATTATTATTTAATAATTATTAATATGACTTCTCAAAAATCCAAATGTTGCAATTTAATAAATAAATCTACGGAATATACATCATATTAAATTCCCTCTGAGGCAAATATTCCACTGTCTCAGTATAAACACCAAAATAGTCTATTACAAATATTGATGAGCCGAAGCAAAGTAGGTATTCTCGTAAACACGGATGAAGGAAAGGAACGGCAGCTTAACTCTTTTTGGCTGAATATGATTTTAAAAAGCGAACCGACAACTACTCGTATAACAAAGCAAGAACAGTTTAGTGTAAAATTTTGAAAAGTATCACTAACTCTCTCTCTCTTCTACTCTCTTTCTCTCTCAATAAGTTCTTATTCCTCATTTCCTCTTTTATTCTATATACAAGAATGTATAATCAATCATTAAAATAATAGGTATATACAATATATAGTAGTAATAAATTTAAGTAATTATATATAAAATAAAATATAATTAAATATATAATATTACGTATAAAATTATTAATAATTAGTTAATAACTATGAAAGTAAAATAATATTCTTAAATGAGTGTCTCCTGATGCTCTCTACATAATCAATGACCTTGTTTTATTTAGAAATATTAATGAAAACCTGCACTTTATTTTGAATAGTTTTGATAACTATTGATATAATATGAATAATGATTAATGATCATATTGCCTAGTTTTTAAAGTATAAAAAAAGCTGATAAATAAATTCTATATTATTAAATATATAAATAATATAAATAAGAAGAAGAATAAAATTCCTAAAGAGATTAATAATCTATTATTGATGTGATGCGAATTGCCATGTTAGAGAAAACTTATTTTTGAGGTAATATTATTCTCATAATTTACATATTTATCAATATTGGTATACTATATACATAAAAAATATAAATTCTAATTTTAATTAAATTATCATTATAATAGAAAATAGTGATAATATTTAAGGAAACTAAAAATATTCTCCTAAATTTTATGCCAAAAGTGTTAGATCTAATAATTAAATATATATGAAACATATATATATATAATCTGAACATTATATAATAATACGAATAAATGCTTCACGTATTACGTACAAAGTCATCATTCTTGTATCTAAAAAATTATTAATTAAGTCTCAAGTTATTTACAATAGCAAACTAATAGTAAGAATTTGAGCCAGAGATGTAAGTTTACCATATCATAGAGTTCTGAAGTATTAATAATTGGTTTCTTAAATAATATAATCTAAAATCTATAAATACAATTTGAGTGCAATTGATTAATTAATAGTAAGTAATTTGAACCAACAATTACTCATAATTTGATAAATTTTAAGTTGTAATTATTTTTGTAACTGAGAACAAGTCTCTCCACATTAGAAGGTTTATGGAAAGGGATAGAAGTCACATTCATATAATTAATCAAATTGCTGGAATTAGATAATGGAATTAATATATATAGGCGAGATCTATTCCTATATGATCCACTATACTTGCTTCTTCATTAATACTGATTTAAATTTTTATTAATAATGATTATAATATTTTTTAATAATATTAATAAATTCATATTATTTTAACTTATATTAATCATAGTTTATATTTTAGAAGTTAAAATATTAAAATTAAAAAATAAGCAAAAATAGTTAAAAAATATTAATATAACAAATATATATCCAATATAAATGAAATTGATAGACTCTCCATTATTTAGGGTATTAATAACAATAATAATTATAAATTAGGGTAAATCTTCTCATAGTCTATCTAGACCATAATTTAATATCATTGAATTTAAGATAAATAGTGTTTATCTTAAATGATCAAATATTAATAAAATAGAAATCAATAAATCTACTCTCATATGCCTCATAAATAAATATCATAATTTTTTTAATCTGAAGTTGCCAAATAGTATTTTCTATTATTAAAAATATCAGTTTATATTAACTTAATAATACTAACAAATATAACGATTGATGTTGTAACCATAAAGTTAACCTAAAACAAAGTTGTAATTGCATAAAGAATATAAAATAATAATACATAAAATAGAGTAGTTTAAGAAATAATGAGATTTAAACTCATTAAACAAATAATCTTAAAGCTCAAATATTACATTTAAGTTTATTTATTGATTCAATTTATGAATAACGATATAAAAATTATATTATTCTTATAATTAAAAAGCTAAATTTATCAAATCTGATTTCATATCAACAGTTTTGCAAATGTTTGACATACATATTTGAGACATAATTATAGATATCCATAAACAATTAATATTCTACCTGCACAAAGAAGACATGACAATAATAATAAATATCTTATATTATACTAAATAATAATTTAAGTAATTAAAGTTATATTAAAGAAATATATCGAATATTTAATAATCTTACATTAAATAATAAATAATCCAAATTTAATTAAAATAACATTGATATATGAATAATTAATTAAATAATAAATTAAATTAATTATTTATACCTTTCTTATATTGATGAAGAATACTTCTAGTTTACGTTTTTCATAAACATCTATCTAATTATATAAGTGATTAATAATGAGTCTGTTTATTACTTTCGATTGATGAATATAGATTATTATTATTTATTAATACAATATAAAACTAAAAATGTTTCTCAATACTAGCTGTGGAAATACTTTGTATAAAGAGGTTAATATAATGTTATATTTCTCTTATATATAAATATAAATTTATCTCACTATATTTTATCTTTTTCTCTCTCTCTTAATAATTGTAAATATCAACATTATAGTAATTTCCTCTCTTCTATATAATATTTCAGAGTACGCCCTTCATTTCTGGGTTAAAGTACCGGATCTGAGTGCTCTCGAAATTTAGCCAAATGAGTACAACATAATTTCCTTTCGAAACCATAATTTGAAAGATATCGAATCGTAAGTAATTTAATCGAAGCGTGCTCAATCAGCCAAATTATATCACGAAATTGAATAGTCTGATTATATTATATGGATATATATTGATTCATTCTCTTAACATATTTATTATATTTATATATAAATTAATTGCATATTTATTTTATTTAAACAATTATAATTTAACCTGTATAGATGCAATACCCATCCCTAATTCGACCAACTACATATATTATATATTTGATTATAATATTATTTATATTATTATATAATTATATTATATTATATTTTATTAATTATTATATTAATATTAATTAATTTATTATTTTATGATAATATTCTTATTAATTAATTACTAAGTATATTATCTAATATATTATATTATATTATATTATATAGTTTTAAACTTTTTGTAAATATATAATTCATTATAAAATTTATAATAACTATAATTAGAATTAAAAATAAGAATATAGAATTAGATAAGATAGACTAGATAGATAGATTGGACAGATAAGATGGATAAAGATATAGATATGAATATAGATAGATAGATAGATAGATAGATAGATAGATATGAATAGACTGGATGATCGATGTTAAATATAACTTTAGATTTAGATTGGTACAAGAGTATATGAATAGTTCAATAGTTCAAGTGTTAAGAAGAAGAAGTCAGATAGATAGCATTAGATTAATGAATTGATATATATATAGGATAAGATTAATGATAAGATTAGATTTGGTAATGCTTGATTAAGTAATATAGATTAGTTATAAATATATATATATAATTTGATTGTAGATAGATAGTAGAGCATAGGAGATAGGGAGATAGTGGAGAGGGTTCGGTCTGTAGTACTACTATTAGAGTTTATATAAACTTCGATATAATTAATTGAGTGTGTAGTTAGAAGTCATATAATAACTCTTATAACACGGGTAGACAGTAAATAACTATTATTATAGATAGATATAGATTAAATTAGATAAAGATTAAGAATAGATAGTAGATAGATATTGTTGAAAAACTATTATTGGTGATCAGATAATGATAACGAAGGATATTTCATAAGTATTTTAGTCTACTATTCATGTATTTAAATTTTTGATTTAAATTGGATGCGTTAAAGTGTTCACTTAAAAATTTTGGAGTGTAATAAGAATCGCTCACTTGAATAAAGTAATCGATTCTACACTACTCATTTAAGCCGTTTTCTTGTCTTTTGTGTCAATTATTTGCTTATAATAAAAAATCTATAATTATCTAGTTCTATAATTACTTAATTACAAAAATTACGTATATATAATAATAGCAGGCTAATTAGAATGTGTAAACTATTTGCTCTACTTATATTCATGCGTATAACATTAAGAATTATATAAATAATCTCTGTATTAAAATGTCAACCTTAGAGAATACAAGAGAAAATTCTACTTTACTGTTGGTTGAGCATTTTATTTATACGATTTGCCATTATTTGTGCTATAGTTTGACAAAAAACGATAAGATACGAAATAAATTACTGTGTATTTTTTTAGCATCAACAAGGCAGAAACAAAAACTAGCTTATTAAAAGATTTTTTACACAAATGGCACTCACCTTATATAATAGTCATTACATATACATTTGTAATAAGTTAATAGTTTGATTTTAAGATACATAAGTAAAATTTTAAGAGATAGAAATAATATAAAAATTGAATTTAGTCCTGATCGGTCTTAAATTATAAGTTGACAGTCAGTCTTGAAGTCATTATTTAGATATACAATAATGTGGTCTTTTTTTTCTATATCTAAATCATCATTCGAATTAATCAACTGACACTTATTTTAGTAATAATTAACTCTTCTAAGTCTATATAATTTTTATTATGTGAAGGACAGTTTGTAGGAAACTATTTTTATGATTTAAGATGTGGAATTGGACGTACTAAGGCTGGTTACTCGGTATAAGTTTCGGTATATTGTTTACCTTAGGCATCACTCGGCCCCAGACTCCTTTATTCTATTTATTTTTAATAAAATTAACGGCTCCGCTCCGTACTCATGCTATCCTTCCTCTAAGTATTCCATCTTTTATTTAAAAAAATTATCCGGGTTCATTCCCTTGCCGGTGATATCCGAAAACTTCTAACGTTTCTTGAATTGCAAACTATCTTAATGAAAGTATATAAGATATAATTATCTCAACTCTGCTTATATCAACCTCAAAAATAATATTACTTTTCAGTCCTGCTCCGGCTCCGTGATCCCGCTCTACTCCAAATAAGCTCATTATTTGCATGCTCCGGCTCAGCCCTGCGCGTCCTAGGCGATGATGAAGAGGTTGTCCGCCGTATAAAATAAATGACATTATTAATGGAAAAGCGGTGAATAAGGATATATTCAAAAAATAGATATGACTGTATGGTATTGAGTCTTATGATTGTATGTGTATGTATGAATATTTGTGTATCAACTTAATAACATATTTATATTATGACTGAAAATATATAATATAAAGTATACGAATACATTTATTTAAGTACCAAATTTTAGTATATTGCGATTAACGGCAGGTAAGGTGGAAGTTACTGTTCTAAATATGAAATAAGGGAAATTATCTCAAAGAAGATAATGTTCAAAAATTGTTTTAAGATTTTGAAGATAATCCTAATGAGGTTAACACATTGATATTAGTTAACTTTTTAATCACTTGTACATACTCTAGTTCTAACTTTGTAACACCCTTTAAGCCTATGGATTTAGTTTCAGTATTAAGCATTAATACGGATAAAGAATAAAAGTTTAAAAAATAATATAAATTTGATATGATAATATGGAAACTTTGAAACTGTAGTTGAAATCACATCCCAGTACTCAATGCAATAATACAATCATACAAGGAAGTTATTTTCTCATGAACTTTTTTGAGTAACTCAAATATAATAAAATATCACTTATATATATTATCTTATTAGTGAGATAATAAGGACTTTAAGAATACTTTAGCTTAAGTTGAGTATATAATTTTAGGTGATTAGCTGTGGAGTAAGATCTTAATAGTAATTTTTGATGGGTTAATATTGGATATGTAGATTATGTTATTTGGTAGTGTCATTAGTGTGCAACTGTGTCGAAGGAAGCCTGGGTATTGCTGTGTGAGTTCTAATCGTACTCGTGAGGAACCATGACATCTTGTAAGGTGGGCGGAATGGATTCCTTCCGAGTGGATAGAGTGAGTATTGGATGTTGTCCAGTATCGGTTAAAGGTAATATCAAATGTTTATAAGCATTTATATTAAATATATGAAATTAGGCTAGAAAATTCCGATAATATTTATATTTGCCATTGGTTGATACACGCCTGCACATGACTGATCATTTCATTCGTTTTCTTATCAAAAGATGCTTCTCGGTGTGCAAATTATTCTTGAAAAGCAAAGACATTATGATAGAGTGATGAGTCGAGTCGATTTTTATATGTATCACCTCTGGCTCAGCTACGGTCGACGTAGTTTATCTCTGTTACCATTACTACATAGGAAAAATTAGGAAAAATTAATAACATAGAAAATAATGAATAGAAAACAATTCAAAATAATTATATATGTGTGTAAGATTTAATTCTCCTTTCGATTAATAACTTACATTATAAAGTATTGTGCCTAACTTAATTTATTAAATAAAATAAGTAAAAGGATTGAAAATAAAATATAGAATTAAGGAATAAGAAAATATCAATTATGAAGGAGGACCAAAGATTGATATTAAAATATATATAGAATAGTATATATAATATATTAGTGGGTATTATATATTATATAGGTAGGAGGATTTATAAGTTATATATATATAATCACCATATTATATTATTAATTAATCAAGTTACACTTCTACAATAAACGATAAAAAAACTGATATCATAATTTAAAAAAATGTTATATTTTTATATAGTTATATCTTTATTATATTTTAAACTCCAATATATGACTATACTTTGATTCATCTTTTTTGAAATAACGCTTCTCCAGTTATTTTAATTTAGCCAATAATGAAATATCACTAATAATAATATATTACATTGTCGAGCAGTACTTTCTCATATAATCTTTAACTTTCATCAAATTTTGATAAATCACAATTAGCTCTATGTGTCCTTGCCACCTACTCTCATTTCTGTGAGGATCTCCAGCTTTGACCTTCACACGCACTTTCCTTATGAGGATACTCAGCTCTCATCTCAATCCTAGAGAGACGACACTCTTATATCTCTATCTGTGTTTACTCTGTAACCATCAAAATAATATGTTTGTTTATAGGATATAAACCTAATTCCTTATCGATATGTAAGTATCGATGAAAATGTGTTCGTCTAGAGATCAGTTGCACCTATAACGTTTCAAATTTCAAGGCTGAAGCAATGATAAAAAGCTCGCTAACGAAATATCTATATACGGTTTCGAGTATCTCCTATAAGTGATATTAGGGTAATTTTTACTCGGTAAATTCTGTCAAATTATAGTTACACCACTACAAAGTAATGAGTTTATAGGAATGTTAATGAGTCTGGTGAGAACTGTTTACAATATGATGAGTTAATAAATCTCTCGTTTAAGCCAAAGTGGTATAGGTGTTAACAGCTATTACGTACCCATTAATCAGACTATCTACTTATAAAGTGTTGGCATGTTGGAAGAGAGATGTGTCATTGTGCGCTAAAGATCAACACTCCATCAATTACTAATACTAATCTTTTCGCGACTCTCTCTCTCTTTATAAATAAATTTACAAGTGTGTGACAAAATAATAATACTTATTTATATAACATCTACCTCATGGTGAATGTCTACATTATTTGAGTTACTTTACAATATTTTGATATCTCTTACTCTTAATTAAAACTCCATTAAAATATTACACCTCTAACCTTTCGATAAGAAATTATGACGCTATACTTTTCGTTTATATGTAATCGATCACTTGCCAAGTCTCTCTAGATTTTAAGATTCTTTCTTAACTTTATTGACATATTTCCTATCGAGTTCGATAAGAAAAAGTCATAATTATTGATGGCGTCATAACTAACGTCTTTCATAACAATTACGTCGCCTTGATATGTGAACAAAATGTATTTTGTATATGTATGTATATTATGACTTAATGTTTTGTATACATAGATATTGTATATATATTGTACATTATAATATGTAATTTCATGTAATGCCGCAATTAAGATGGGTTGAACAAATATTTACATTTGAGCAAATTTTTAATATAATTAATCATCTTCACAACCATTTTGACTTTAAATTTTATATTTTCCTATATTCATATCCACTAGTTCTTATGTTATTTATACTTGAGTATTATTATTTCTATTGATATTTTTCAACTATTATTCATTACTTTTATTATTCATACTTTCTCTCACTCTTTTAGAAATTAATATAGTGCGCTGGTGTATTGAATATTCATTAAGTAATCATATAAATAAACTCTACTTTTATATTTTTTCTCACTATTTTATTGAAAACTTAATTAGTCAGGATATTTATATTGTTGTCATCAATATACATTAAAAAGTTTTAAAATCTTTAAAAAACTCTAAAATATTCCCAATATATGATAGTGTGAGCTATTTATTTATAATCTCAAATAATATTTATATATAAATAACTATATCCATAATATTCGTCGCTATTATCTATATACGTAATTTAAAAAAATGTATATGTTGTCAATCATTTTGAAAATATACTATATATAATCTCTGTTAAATATCTATAACTCTAATAACACTCCTCTAAAAATAAGTTTTATTAAATAGCAATATATAAAGATTATATCATCTACTCTCATTATGTCTTACAAATGATTACCAAATAATGATTGTCCAAATTAACTTGCGATGTAATGTAATATATCTTAATCATCATTATAATAATAGATTCTTAAATATGGTTTACACCTTTACCCACTTATTTAAAATTAGTTTAAACTTTTTAGCAAAATTTTATATCATTAATTAATTGAGATCATATGCTAAAAATCATACTAATATATATTATATTCAATTATAATTATAAATCATTCTAATTATAAAATACAATTAAAGCATATTATAATTAAATAATAATTATAAATCAGATTGTAATCTGAATATATTTATTACTGAATATTTGTAACTATATAACCTTTTTTTGTAATGCATATAAATATATATAATAACTTATTTAAGTTTTAAATAAAATATTATTCTAAAATTGATACAATATATATATGAATATATATAAATATATATATTCAAATTGAAAGTAGCAATATTATTACATTAAACTTATATATAATATATATATATATTAAATCACATGTATATATATAAGTAAGAATTATATATATTTAATTAATTTAATTATGAATCCTTTTCAATCAACATTTCTATATGTAGAACTGAAAGTTAAAATCAATTTATAAATTTCCTCTGTCATTTAAGTTTATAATAATATAAATAAAGTTGTGAAAAAGAGCCGATGTCTATTTTGAAGAAGATGCAATCTGAGAATGTTTTAGTGATAAGAGTTTTATATCGATATAGGTAAGAATGGACGAGAGTTTATTATTCAGAATATTTGTATATAGAGTAAATAATAATTTGTGTAAGAGGTTGAGAATAGCAGATAAACATTGAATTACTTAATAGACTTGTTTAATTTTATTTTCTTTTCTTAGTCTATTTACGGTTCTTAAAAAACTGATCTTCATTATTAGTTCTTTTAATAAGAAATATTGATCTCCATTTATATATAATAGTTTTATCCAGTAAGTATTTTTAGAAGAATTTTCTTTATAATTTGTATAAGATAATTTAATCAGATAAATAATAAAAATGCTCATCTGGGCCAAGAAGATCATTTAAGATAAAGGAAAACATTAATAATATTCTTAAATTGATTCAAAAGATCAGCTTCAATAGAGTTAAGTATACCATGTGCAAAATAATGACAAGTTTTAGGAAGCCTCTTATTCTAAATATACATATTATAAAAATATAACTAATCATATAACTTCTCATATAACATGCTTTATCTGTGTTTTGACCTCATAACTAGTTTATTTTCATATAGTATATGCTAGACATTTGTCACATAAGCTTACTCTCACAAGATTTTTGATAAATTTGACCTTTTATAATATATCAAAAGCCTTTGTATAGTCAGCTCTATTGCATTAAAAGTATCATTGTGAATATATATATTATTGGCTAAGAAATTATAAATTTACTCTCTACAAGCTTATATGTTACTCCTATCTTTAACTCCGATGGGTCTCGTCAAATATCTGTGTTCTAATGGTATACTATCTCTTTATTCTATTATTTATGTGAGATTAATTGTCTCAATATAATTACCTCTCTCATATCTGGATGAAGGTAGTTACATCTAGCATTTTAGGATACCTAAGCATCTTATCCAATTTACAGATTATGATATTCCTTATAAATAATAAAATAATGTTTATGAACTGATATATAATTTATATAAATTTCATATCCCTGTGTATGGGGAAGAAAGAATTTCCATGGCGTATGTTCGACGTATCGTAAGAGGCGACTGATAGAACAGTGGTAACTGGGTTGGAGCCCCGCTATCGGTTATTTATGCCCCAGAAATGCTCACGCATGCTTCGGATTTTTGGTACATGTTTGCGCACCCTACCTTCAGTTCCGGCGAACCAAGGGATAGATGATGATAATGATATTCATATTTAGGAACATATTTTGTATGATGTGAGTTTAAATTAAAAATGGCACATCTCTAAGAATATCAATTTTCCTACTTTTATGCTTGCAGAAACTGCTACTGGAAAACGAAAGGTACGTTACTGAGACAAAAATATTATATAAAAATTATGTCTTAAAATGGCACAAAACTATGAGTGACTGTTTTTCACTTTCTTTGCAAAAACTGTTACTTGAAATGAGCATTAATGTGCAATGAGTATTAATATTTAAAATATCAAGACATAAACACTATATAACGATTTTGTTGGTGAAGCCTTGCTAAAATGTTTTTCACTGCAAGATAAAAAGAACAAGCTAAAACATTTTATATAAATATAAAATAAAATAAAGATAAATAAATAAATAAATAAAGAAATAAATAGTCATTAGGAATTGGAATAAAGGAAGAAGTTTATCCATTCCAAAAAACTAACAAAAATAATCCTGACTCCTCATCCCATCATTAATAATAGTGTAATAAGTATGTAAATTACAGTTCATCTTTCATATCTCCGACTCCAATATCAACAACTAAGTTTTTTACTTGGAATGTAGGTGGACCCATTGGTAAAGGTTTCTCTAGATCGGGCATAAGATCATCATCTATAATAGAGGATTCCTCTGTGTCACTGATATATCCTTCCTCTCCTGTATAGTGTGTTGGGAAAACCATAAGAGGTGCAGCAGAGACAGAAAATAAATTGAAGATTAAATAATAAAAAAGAAATGTTTTAACCATTACACGATACAACGAACGCACATTAAAAAAGAAAATATTTTCCCTTTATTTTGTTTTTTAGAATGTTCTTTAGGACATTGAAGAGAAGGAAAATAAAATTTTTATTAAAAATAATCCTACAATCTAAACATCCTGTGAAATATTAAAGACAGTATTCCGTAACCATATAGCACTCGAATTTATTTACTTCATGTATTCTTTCCCTTACCTTCACATAGAACCTAAGTGTTATGTGGTTGAAAATAATTTCAATCTGTTGCTCATAATGAAGTTTTTTGGGCGCTGATTATTTTTTTTTCTAAACTTATTGAACATAGAATGCAAACAATAAACATAATTCACAAAATTGCTTAGATAAAGCTATTTAGACTTATCTTTTACGTACTTTTTGTGAGTTATGTCGTATGAGCACTATAGTTTGCACAAAATAACACAAGAATTGTTAAACCAATATATATATATATATAGTTATATATATTATATATTTATAACATTTTATATATATACTTAGTTACGTAATATATATTTCTAGTTTATATATATTATATATATATAGTATATATAATATATAAGTAAAATACTAACTATATATGTCTCGATATAAACTATATAATGATATATATATATATTAATATATATATATATATTTATTTTTAATAGATATACTTTTATATATGTTATTGTCATTATAATATTATATATCTATATTTTATTATTATATAAGTATTATACTACTATATATATATTTAATATATCTTAATATGATATATATTTATATTGTTAATATATACTACTATATGTATTAATAATATCATTATCCTTATATATTATATATATATAACTACTTATATATAGTATAGATATAAGTATTATTATAGTAGCTTTATAAAGTGTTGACTCAGGAGCAGAAAAGTAAATACTAAGAGGTACGTTATTTTAATAATTTTTAGGTGTACACACAAACATTTGGTGTAACTTTACGTAACGTAATTAACCAACATAGAATAGCCTAACCTAATACTAATCTAACATAACTAACATAAAACTTAAACCATAAATTAACTACAACTAATTTAAAAAAACGGTACAACCATCATAATTTTGATATATCTATCTATGATATATAATATATCATATAGTATATATTATATATCATATATATATAATATTTATAATATTATATATATATATATAATTATATACTATATACATATAAATATTAATTATATATAATATATATATATATTATATTATTATCATCGTAGATTTATAATATATACTTTTTTATATATTATTATTGATATTATAGTTAATTGATATATTATTAGCTATATATGTAAATAAATAAAATAGAAATAAATGAGAATTAAATAAACAAATAACACGAAAGGTAATGTCGTACTATCCATATTAAAAACCAACAGATTATTATGTGCCAATTTGTATTCTGACGAGGATGGAGGGGTTGCATCAATAGTGGAGTTGATGTGTGGCATCGATCTAAGATAGTTTTTGATATTTTAGACTTTTATTAGTTTTTTTTTTTTAATTTTTGATACAGAGGTTAAAGTGTTTTAATGAATTTGAAATTAAATTCATTATTTCTACACTGAACCTTATAAAACATATTTCTTCCTCATAATAATGCAGTGACGAGTAGAAAAAAGAAACGAATGCACAATAGCAAAATTGGTTCCATAATGTTAGATCATTTCTTAGTCTAACTGGCTTTTGATTTTATTTTATGATAGTAAGTTGAGAATTACGCTTGTTAACCGTAAAAATTCAAAGTCTTTTTTTTATGGCAATTTGCTTAGTCTGGAAGAACTGAATATTTGTAATGTATGTTGTTTGGATTGAGTGATTTCATTGACACTCTAATCAGCATTTTCGTGTAAAAGATCTGTTAAATTTCCGAGCACCTGTATTTTAAACCATGTTTTCGATAAATGGGTGCTAATCGTAACAGAGCAAGTATCCAATTTTGAGTGTGTTATGGTATCGTAGAATAATATAGTTAATGTAATATATGAGTGTATATGTACGTATGTATGTATATATATATAGTATATATGATATATATATTACTAACATTAATAATAATAGTGATCAGTATTAGTATATATATTATATTATATATATTATTATATACCAGAAAATTAGTTAGTTTCTTTCGTAAACAAATATATACTAGGAAAAAAAATATTTGCATTCTTTCTTGAGGCATTGATGTTATTGCATGTAGTATTATAAATATAATTTTAAATTTCACTAAAGACACTCGCCAAAATTATAAATATTTTGATTTATCTAAATCTATAAACGTGCAATCTTACATAAATTTTAATCTGATCATAGATAGATTATATTTCTTAGATATATATATATATTCCCATATTATATAATATTATATATGTAGTTATTAGTTATATATATTTATATGATATATTTATGATATATACTTATACTAGTATTTATATATAATATATTTATATATTATTATATATATATTATATATATATTATATTTATTTATAAATATTATAGTTAATACTATATGAATATATATATTTATATACCCATAATATTATATATTTATAATATATTACTATATTTATAATATATATATATATTTATTATTACTATATATATTAGTAATATATTGAATGATATATATATATATGATATAATATTATATTTATAAAATATATTATATATATATTATTATATATCTATTTATATATATACTTATATAATATTATTATATGAAATTGTTTATAAATGGTCTAAGATGATTAAAGCTTAAATTGCAAATCTTATAATATGTTAAATTACCAAAATTTATGAAACAATTGCTGAAACATATCTTAAGCAAGAAGAAATACAGAAATTATTATTCGTTTTATGTCTTTTTATAAAATTATTCTAATAACGTAACTTACATGAAATTTTCTAACACAAATAAAAATAAAAATAAATTAAAAGTAAAAGATCAAAAAAAACAAAAAAATGTTTTTGTTTGCGCAACAGAATTTAAACATAAACAAAAAAGCATTATGATTATATATATAAATATACTATATTATATTCTATATTATTATATATTATATATATATTATATATAATTAGTACTTTTATTATAATAATGTATATTATATATATTAGTATACTTTATGATATAGGTAATTTATGATAATGTAATGGACCAACAATTCATGGCCAAATAAGTAGATAAATTAAGATGGATCGTTAATTTCACACCTTACCCTAGTAAGTAATTGGGTTAATCAAAGGCATAGGCGGTGCCCTATGGAAAGGAGATTAATCCTGATTAAAAAAAAAGGATCCACAAAGTAAAATCATTAAAATAATTAAAAAAAAACTTTCAGAAATTAAATAATCAATCAAAAAAAATTATAAAGAAAAAGGATCTAACAAAATGAGAAAAAGATAATTGAACAAGATTTCAAGACTAGATTTTTTATTTAATTTAGTTTAATTTGAATTTATTGTTTTCATAAGCGTAAGACAAATGGACTCTCTTTTTTTCTCCTTTGTTTTGAAGCTTTAACGTGATAAGGCCGAGACACGGTGCGCATGAGGCTAGTTAAGGTAGCTTGCCATTTTTTTAAATTTCTCAAAGCTAAAGATATAATAAAAATTTGCTTTTGTCGGTTAGTTAATTTTCATTGGGAGTTATATTTCAATTAATCGATAAGTTTAAATATATTATATATATATATAGTATATATTATTCATATATATCTATTAATTATATATATATTAGTTTATATTATAATATTATATTATATATATCTATAAAACTTATTATACATGAATATATAATCTGATATATTATAAGTATAATATATATCGATATATATATTATTACTTATATATATTTCTTACCTGGTTAATATTTATTGTATAATTATATTATTGCTACTAATATATATTATATATCTAATATATATATATAGTATATAAATTTATAATATATATACCTATATAGTAATATATATAATTATATTATAAATTATTATATATAATACTATTTTATAATTATTCTTATATATATATTATACTTATCTATAAATATATCTATATATATATTATTATTATATAGTATATATAATATATATATATATATATCTTATTAATTATATAATATATAATTATATATCTATTATATAATTATATATATATATAATATATATATATTAATATATATATATACATTATTATATATGTATATATACCTATAATATATATATATATATCATATTATACTATATAAATTATATATATTATTTATTATACTATAATTAATAATTTATATTATTATATATTATATATAAGTTATAGCTTGCATGTGCTTACCTTTAATGAAATATGATGTAATCCTGGCTAGGATATCTCACCGGAAGATTATATAAAGAATGAATTTGATAGTAAGTTATTTTTAAAAACTTTGTCTATTTTGATTAGACAAAATGCGTTCAATTTTATGACCATACACGAAGTGATTATTTAGCTGCAAAGAACAACAAGATTTTTATCCTGCACGACCTAACCTATTTGCCAACACCATTTTGCTGAGTTCCATGAACTTCAAAAGACCAGGCTATGGAATAGTGGAATTTAAATTCGTGAAGATAATAAACTATATTTGAAATATTTTGGGTCTAATGTTTATAATTGTTGAAAGTAATTATATTTTGTCAAATACGACTATGTGAATATAATTCTGGGTAATTATAAGATATTATTTATTTTTTTAACAGCAGCGATTAATAGATCAAATACACCATTGTTCTTTTAAGAGGTTGATCGAACCTTATCTCCAAAGAGAATATAGGACGTTCACTACTGAGAGCAGGACTGATGTTAAAGGTTGAAGGTTTTTCAATTTTAATTTTAAGTTTTTCTTTTTCATTAGGAAGCTTGAAAAAAAAAATAATGTAAAAGTTTTTTAAATTTAGTATGAGAGCTTAAAAGATTATTAATTTGGTTTCAAAATATTTACATTTTTAAGATTTTGGGACGGTATATCGATATATATATATTATTTTTAGATATTATACTGTATATAATAGTATATTATAATTATAAATAATTATATATTATTTATTATACTATACTTTATAACAGTAATATACTTATACATATATATTATCTATAATAATAATATAATATATATTCATATATATATATTTATATATATATATAGCTTCATTCAATATATATATATTTTATATATTTTATTTTATATTAATATATATAATATTATATATATTATAATATATATATCTTATATATACTGTATTTATATATATATAGTAATTACATAATATATTTATCATATTATTATATATATATATATATATATATTTTTATAATAATAAATATATATTACACGATATACGCTATTAATATATTATATAATAATATCTAATATATATCTATATTACTAACAGGTGATTTAGAAAGACGTCTTATACCAAAATTGATTTAAGATTGTGACAATCTTCTTTTTCCTTAGGACTGATTTGCTACAAACCAACTAAATAAGGATAAATTTATCTAGCTGAAATAATAAGTATTAAAAAGCCACAACGTTAGAATATCGATTGAGGGTGAGATCTTTCTATTTAATTTCCCACTATTGTTAAATTATAAAAAACATATTATGAAAAAATTTAAATATTCATATTATAGCCAACCTTAAAAATTCAAGAAGTTTCCAAAAGCATTATTCACCATATTTCTAACATCAAGAGAGATATTAACGTGACCCTTGATGATGCTGCATAGACAATTCATAATATCTAGAATATTAAAAAGACTTCCTTACCGTAGACATACCTCACCTACGAGTCGATCCTCGCAAACAGATGAAAAATAAAATATCAATAAAATAATATAAATACAAATAAAAAATATGAATACCTTAACGAAGGGCTCGCTCCCCAGAAACGCTACGACTTGGAGGTCCGGTGCAAGCATCAACGCCACATTACAAAACAAGGACAACGAAATTGTGGGTGAAAGCGAAACGAACACCAAGACAAAGGACCGACCAAGAAGAACACAGAGCAGCACCACAGACACTATCCCGAAACCCAGTCAGCCATGACCGTCCGCGTTTGACAAAATACTCTAAGTAAGATAGAATTTTCCTTCAGAAGGGTAGAAATATGAAAAAAATAAAAAGCTCTGATTTTTCTACTTTTTTTTTCTTGGTGATTAGCGTTCACTCATGGTCTTAAAAAATCAAAATGGATTTTTATTCCAGGCAATTATTCCTAGTACAATCCATAGCTATATCAGCTCCCCCTCCAATCTCTCGCTCCTTTTCATGGCCCCCGCCTCCCTGCTACTTCATATTTCTCTATTCAGTTATCACTATGCTCGTGTTCCTATAGCCCCTACCGCACCGCTATATCCTAATCCCTAACCGCCTATATATATATATATATTAGTATATTAGCCATCATTTGACTTCATTTACTCAAGCCGTAATCTTATCGTACTGTATTATCTGTATCATACTGATACAATAATATATATAGTATTATATATATACTTTACTTCATATATAATCTAATATACAGTTGCAGGTGAGTTTCTAATATATAGCTATATATATCTCTATTTATCTATATATTATCTAATACTATATATATATCTATATGTAATACTATATTATAGTCTATAATATATATATTATATATTTATATATACTTAAATATATATATATATTATTATTATATAGTAAATATTTATATTACAATATATGATATACTATATATTATTTATAGTAATAATATATATCTACTATTATAGTATATATATATATATATAATATGTATAATATATAATATATTTATAAATTATATATACTATAAAATATATTATATATACTTACATTATTATTTTAATTATCAATATTATAATTATATATTAATATATAGTAATAATATAACTAAATTATATTCTAATATTATATAGTATTTATTAATATATATATATATTATATACTATTTTATAATCTTTATATATCTATATATATATATAATTAATATACTATATATATATAAATTATTATATATTATATATAAACTAGGGAGACGAGAGAGAGAGAGAGAACAAGAGACGAGAGAGCAGATGAGGAGAGTAGACACACAAGATCGAGGAGAGAGGAGAGCGGGAGACGAGAGACGGAGAGAAGAGAAAGAATCGTGACGGAGAGAAGAGATGAGAAGAGAGGAAGAGAGAGAGAGGAGGACGAAGAGGAGAGAAGAGGAGGGAGGAAGGAGTAGAGATACGAGAGAAGAGAGAGAGAGAGGATTTTTAAATGATTTGGTGGGATTATAATATATAATATAATTATTATTTTCATTTTCTTTTATTATTATTATTTTATTATATATTTATTATATTCATTATTTTATAATTATTATTATTATTATTATTATTATATTATTATTATTTTATATTTCTATTATATTATATTAATTATTATTATTTATAATTATTAATTATTATTATATTTATATTATTATTATATTTTTATTATTATTTCATTATTATTATTCATCTTAATTAATTATTATATTTTTAATTATATTTTATTTTTATTGTTTTAATTATTATTATTATTCCCTTTTATGATAGATTTTTCGGACCAGTATTCTTTTTATCTGATATTTATATTAATAATTAATATATATTATTTATTATTATTATTATTATTATTTTTTATATTATTATGTAATTATATTATTATTATTATTATTATTATATTTTATCTATTATATTATTTTATTTATTATTATTATTGATTATATTATCCTTTATTATGCATTATATTTTATTCTTATTATTTTTATTCATTATTATTATTATTTTTATTATTTTATTAGTTATTATATATATAATCATTATCTCATTTATAACTTTCATCTTTTTTATAGTATTTTCCAACTTTTTCTTTTCATTTATTGTTTAGTGCCACATTATATTACATGTTAGATTATTAATTTTATTTATTTTATTATTATTATTATTATATTATGATTATTATTATTATTTTATTATTTTATTATTTATATTTTTAATTATTATTATTATTTTATTACCCAAAATGCTTATTCTTTTATTATTTTATATATTGTTATTCCTATTTTTATTTCCTATATTAGTATTTTATTTGATTAATTTGAATTTTTTTGTAACTAACTATTATCATTTATAATTCTTATATTATCATTATCATTATCCATTATCATTATATTATCATTATCTTATCATTATCATTTTCTATTTTACAACAATAATCTTTCTTCCATATCAAATCATTATCAGTATTATTTTATTTATATTTTATATTATTATTATTATTATTATTAGCTATTATGTATTTATATATTATTATTATTATCTTGTATTATTATTATATTTAGTAAACAAGGTATATTTATTCATTACTTATTTTTCTTTTTTTCTACTTCTCTTCTCTCTTTCTTTCTTCATTTCTTTTCTTCTTCTTTTATTATTTATATATTATTATTTTTATTTTATTATTTTATCGTATTATGCTATATTGTTATTACAATACTATTATTTTCTATTATTACTATTAAATAATAATAATTTTTCTAGATTAACAAGTATAGTCATATATACATTCGAGGCTTATAATAATAGTTGTTTTATAATAAATTATAATTAAATAAATGTTAATTACTAGATCTGAATCTGTATTATTATTATTTATATTATTATTATTATTATTATTTTATTTTTTTTTATTCTTATTATTATTATTATTTTATTAATTTATTATTGTTATTATGTTATTTTATTATTCATTATTATTATTATTAATGATTTATTATTATATATTAATTATTATTATATTCTTATTATGATATATTTTTATTTATAATAGTTAATAATTATTTTTTTATATTTATTCATTATTAATTTATTATTATTAATTATGTATTATATTATTATTTTTTATTATTAAGTATTATTATTATTATTGTTGTATTGTTCGTAGTTGTTTTTAATGTTTGTAAAGTATTGTTTTATTCTTATTATTTCATTATTATTATTATTATTATTATTATTTTTTAATTTATTTTTATCTTATTTTATATATTATTATTATTATGATTATTATAATTTATATATTATTATTTTTATTTGAAAAGAAATCAAGAAATTAGTTAATTATATTACTATTGAACATTGTTTTAAAGATTTCTCTTTTCTTGGCTATTACCACTAATTTTGAAATTTTGATATAGATGAATAAATAATATAATATATATATATTTATATATAATATATACTATTATATATTTTATATATTATATATATAATTATATATAGAATATTATATATAATATATATTATATATATTATATATATATATATAATATATTATTATTCATATAATATATATATATATATATTATTAATTATATATTATAATAATTATATAATTATCAGTGATGGGCGAATCGAGGCAAACTTTTGGATTCGAATCAATCCGAATCAGTGTGTGGAGAAATGTTCGAATCGATCGATCCATACTTCCGGATTGAATCGAATTCATCCGTAATGTGTGAAATTCTCGAATCACATCCGATCCGTTTATCCGACTTCTGTTAAAGCTAATACGAATCCTGTCATCGGATTCGATTTTCAATTGATTTCGTTTTTACAAATCTTTGAACCAACCATGGGTATACATAAAAAGCCCAATGCGCATTTGAACTTCTGAAATTTGGCGAAATAAAAATTATCCTTATATGTTTGCCAGCCGACGTTTTTAAGGGTTTATTTATAAGAAAAACTGAAAAAATACATCCATCGATAGATAATGAAGTAAGTAATGTCTAATTACTAAGTTGAAAGCTTATATTTCTCCTAAAGAGTTATAATATTGGCTTGAAGTCAACTAAACTGGGGATTATACGCCTAGCTTCTTCTGACATTTCTCCGTAAGTACTCTCAGTATGTCGAATAGCATTTGCCAAGCTGAAAATCCTAGTCACGGAGGGATACCCGTGTAATTCTTTGACGACGCATCAAAAACTAATTGCAGAAAATAAAAGAAATATTTCAGCAATTTGAAGACCACTTTTCTGCGAAACAATGACTGACTTTAAGAGGTATGGCCTGCATGAGGGGACTTTTTCGGGACCCCGATGAGTTAATTGCGATAGAAAGTGGTTTGATGTGGAATTGAAAGACATATAAGACAGAAGAATGCCGTCCAGCTGGACGTTCCTGATTTCAAATGAATTTATTTTGTGTGGAATTATGAAAAAAACATGTCTAAAGGATGCAAAAAAATTTGGTGTCTATTCAATATTAGCCGATGAACTGTGGCTTGTAATTAGAACATGAACAATTATTTATAGAGATAAGGTTTTCACCTCGTGTGAAAAAATGATGTTCGAGAAGAATTTTGGGGGTTTTCAAGTTCTTGAAGGGATGGATGGTAAAACCATATGCCAAAACGAGTGATTTGAATTAAGAAAAGAATGTGTGATTTCCGTTTCTATGCGTTGGTCAGGGGTACGCGACTTCGCAACAATGTCAGGGAAAAAAGAGTCAAAAACTGAGGGAAAATATAAAGAGGATTATTTTTCTTTGTAGGATCGCTTAATTTGTCATTATGACCTAACATTATTCCGGAAATTCGAATCTATTGCCACAATAAAAGACCCAAATTTTTCAGAACTCCACTGAAAGAAATACTAATTCCGAACTTGCCCTAATTTGTGAACGTGACTCAAATATTCTGTATTGCTAATTTTCTACATATGTAAAAGTCGTTGAAGGGGTATAGAAATTGTCAAGGAACCCAACAATCAAACAAGAAAAGCTTTTTCTTTATACTGTTCGGCAACAAATTATTACCTATCCCCTTTTCCGTAATAGCCAAATACTTTGCTTTAGTTGAACAGTGGCTACTTATTCAAAACAAAAAGTACTGACCTTCTTGCATCTCTTAATATGTCCAAAGAATGTTTGGAAAGTTCAAAGACTTGAACTGTATAAAATAATGCTGATCTTGTCTTATCCTCAAAGTTATGTAATACTGAGTTATTAGTAGATTGCAAACCCTAGAAGTACCCCGCAATCCAAACCATAAAGAAATTATCCTCTGCTGAACTTCTGACATGAATATTGGAAAGATTTGTACTTTTGGCTGCCTACCTGGACTTCACCTTTCATCCTCTTTAGAGGCCATAGGTTTCCAGAAAAAGTCATCTGCCAGCATTTCATCTTCTTTTCTCATTTGCATCCGCTTCTTGTGTTAGCGTGAGAAAGCAAAACGATTTTCAGAAGTTATTATAATCTTCCATCCATAAAAATTTTGGTTTAGTTTCATAAGGTTAGAGCTGCATAAAAAATTAAAACAAAGTTGAATAAGTGAGAGTAAGGAGTCATTAAAGAAGCCGACCCTTTTTTCTCAAATCAGAACCTGTCTATAATTGCCCTGGCAGCTGCTGCCGTGTTCAACAGGTACCATTGAAAGGTTTTTCAGCACTCTGTGAAAGTAAAGACTTGGCTAAGAAAACCAATGAACAAAGACAGGCTTAATGACTACTGCTAGATGAGTATATTTCATTAGTATTAGTATGAAAACATGAAACATTGGCAAAAATTAATGCGAATTAGCTGACATCAGGTTAATCTATGCTAGTAGACTTAATTGTTACCATATATCAGTACTTGAACCATAAATATTACTTAGTCTCAAATAGCGTTTTAAAAATTTAATAATCGCTGTCAGACTTGTTTTTATTATTTCTATAACGGATACTTTCTTTAACAAGTGTAGCAAGATCATAAAATCAACTTTCAACCTGTTGCCAGGCAACAAGTCAAATCCTTGCGTTTACAACACACAACAAGCCCACTCAAAGAATAACCAACAAACACAACATTTATTATACTTATATATATTCTTATATTATATATATGATATATTATATTATAATATATACGACTCTCTCTCTCTAACGATATTATCATACTATATATATATATTATATAAAACTATTATTCTAATATATTATATCCCTCAAAACTTCCTCCCTAAATGACATTCCTGGCCCGCCCATGCACCAATCAAAAACTATGAACATATTTCTTTTCACAATATCTGATATAGGGATCAATAAATAATTGATTATCCCTTATTGTATTTTGTTTACTGCCCTTCAGACTTATATACTTAAATCTCCATTGTTAATATAATTTCTTTCGAATCTTATTTAATTTTATACTATATATATAATATACATTCTAATATATAATATAATATATTTAATATATTTAATATTATATAATTTATAATATAATATAATATTATATCATTATGAATATTTAAGGAGTTGACTCCGCTTATATTAGGTTAGGTAATTTAGGCTTAAGTTGGTTAGGTTATGTTATTTTCTGATTTATCAAGTAGTCCTCTGTTCTTTATAAGTTTGGTTTATACAAATCTCTAAATTATGTATTTACCTACCAGTTTTAGTAACATATTATTATGATTTTCACCATTTAACTTTTTAAATTAGCCATATACTATAAGCTATATTATCTATATTATATATACTTATATATAATATACTTATTAATATATAATATTTAGTATATATACTATAAGTCTTATCTAATATATAGTATACATATATTAAATACTAGTGTCGTATGAGGCATCAATATAATTTGCCGCTACGCAGGGAAGAATAATATAGGACGACGTAATAGCATACGCTAATAATAAACATCCCCATATACACTATGGCGTATGAGGTTTAACTTTAATAATATTTAGTGTTTCAGCTCAAAGAAAGATACTATTATCCCTTTATGAGCATCAATTAACAATATAGCTATACTAACTAATATACTGCTATCTACGAATAATAATATATATTACTATAATAATATATTTATAATAATATACTAGTATATAATATATATACTATTTATATTATTTTAATTAGAGTTATTTAACTTAGAATTATTTACTTAGTTTCTTTCTATAATTATTTTAAAAACTTAAATGAGATAGAAAATACTTACAATCTTTACTTTTGTTAATTAAATGAACAATCCCTTTTGTAAATTTCAATAAACTTTTCAAAAATTGTAACAGAATAAAAGTTTTTCCAATGATTCAGGAGTTA
>JABUQX010016544.1:20000-28652 GCA_015478945.1 Trachelipus rathkii | reverse complement strand
CATAGAGAGATATGACAGCCAAACGGAAACTAAGCACAGTTAGTGGCGTCATACCTTTATAGGAACTTTTAGCCTTTATTTTTGCATTTCTTATCAGTTACGCAATTTTTTTATTTATAAATTTTGAATCAGTACTAATATAGTATAATATAATATACTATATTATATTATACTATATATATATATATTATATATATACCTATTATATATAAAATATTATATTATATATAATATAATTACTATATTAATATATCTATATTATATATATTAGATATATAAATATAGTATACTTAAATATATATATATATATATATATATACTATATAATTATATATGTACTATATCTATATAATATATATAATAATATATATAGTATATATTATTATATAATATATAAGTATATATATATAATATATTATATAATATTAATAATATATATTTATATATATATATACTATATATTATAATATATATATATATTAGTATTTATATAATTATATATTATTATTATATATATATATTATATATTATATAGTATATATATATACTTATATATATAATATATTGACTATATAGTAGTTAGTGTTGTGACTGTATATCTACTAGTATTATATAATAATATATATATATATATATATATATATTATATATAATACATATATATATATATATATATATATATTAATATATATATATTATATATATATATATATAGTATAATTAATATATATATATATATTATTATTATATATATATATATTATATATATATAATATATAATATAATTATTATATTTTTATATTAACTATTATATATACTATATATATTATATACTATATATATATATATATATTAGTTGAAACAGATTGGTTTAACACAAATGGAAAAATATTTCTTCTGAAAATTACTCGTCGAAGGTTCGTATATGGTGCAGCGACAGGACTTATCGTTCCTCTTCTGCTGAACTCGAAGCCAAGTTTATCGTAAAATGACAGCTTTTGGAGTCTTCGTCGTAGCATATAATATTTTTCATTAAGTGTTTACCATTTGTAGCAAATTTGACATTGCTGAATATTGGATTTTGTTTAAAGTTTCGCACGTTTTGAACGCTAATCACAGATTCTTGGAGCAGTGATAGTTTTGTCGATAAATTTGGGCCTTTCTCCAAATATACGTCCTTTATTATACTTCCTTCGTGAAAAAGCAGATTCATCGATCTCCGCCAAAATGATCGATTCGCTGATGATGTAATGGTCCTATAGTATATATATTATATATATAATATATTATATACTATATAATATATACGTTTTATATATATATATATACTATAATATAATATATATATATAGTAATATATATATTACTATTATTATATAGTATATATATGATAAATATATTATATATTATATTATATATTTATATATAATATATATTATTATAATATAATATCGTATATATATATACTTATAATCTATATATATATTATATATTTATATATATTATATATTTATATATAATATGAAAATATATTTTACTATTATATATATATTTTATATATATATATATTATATTATATTATATATATTTATTAATTATATACTATTATATATATATATATATATACTAATAAGTATATATTAATATAGTATATATATATATAGATATATATATATATAATATTATATTTATATTATATTATATATATATATTATATATATATATATTATTTATTATAAATATATTATATATATATAATATACTATATATATATATATATATATTGAGACGAGTAGAGAGAGAGAGAGAGAGAGAGAGTAGAGAGAGAGAGAGGAGAGGAGAGATAAGAAGAGAGAGAGAGAGAGAGAGAGGAGAGAGAGGAAGAGAGAGATCTGGAGATGATGAGAGAGAGGAGGATAGACGTGATGGGAAATGGCGGAGATGCGAATGAGGGGAGAAGAGAGAGAAAGATATTGGAGGAGGATATGTATTGATATAAAAAGGGGTAAGGAGGGAATCAGGAAGCATGGATTGGGCTTTCATAATAGGGCCGAAGAGTCGCGCCGTTTCTTAGCAAGACTAATAGAATGTCATACACGAAAGAGCTTGTAAGATGCACCTTAAGATTCAAGGGAGAAGAGGTATTGCAGCTTCTATGCTAGGTATAATTCGCCAGCCAGGAGACACCGGCGGAAGAGGAAAAGAGACAACCCATGGAAATGTTGGAGGAGTATGTAGAAGACCGAAGTATAAAAAAGGAAAAAGAAAAGAGGAGGATGTATTGTTGCTGATTGAAGATTTCAATGCAAGAGTGGGAAGGAGAAGAGACGAGGTAGAGACAATGGGTAAGACAGTATGGAAGGAGATAAGATATTGAAGGAGAGATGCTGATGGATTTCTGTCTGAGGAAGGGATTGAAAATATGAATTGTTTTTTTCGCAACGACAGGGACTCACTTAGGTTCAGCAAGGTATAGATGGAAGCAATACATCTACAGGATAATTTGATGCAAAGATCTATATGACTATATAATACGTCTGATATAGGATAATCAAGGAATGTTAGTAAATACCTGGAGTAACAATGATTCTGGATCAATAGATTGTTGGTGACGGACCCTGGTATGAGGGCAAAGATTCGAAAAATTAAAAGAGAATGGAGATTAAAGTGATTGGACAATGATGTGTGACCAAGTAAAAGGGAATAATTATAAAAATAAGTGACGACTTAGAACAATTAGAAAGGAGTAGAGAGATGGGGGAGATAGCAAGAAACATAAAAAGGTAGCAGAGGAGACGCCTAGGCAAATAAGATGTGTAGGAGGAACGAAGAAAAGGCCCACAAAGTGGTGGACTGAAGAAGTGAAGGATGCAATAAAGAGGAAAACGGTATTGATGAAAAGGTGGCTGAAAAGTAAAACCGTGCAAACAAGGGCTCAGTATGTGGAGGCAAGAAATGATGTAGAGAGAGTGAAAAGAAGAGACAGCAAAGAGATGGCTGCAAAGAGAGAGGCGGGAAGAAATGATGGAAGATGGGAGGGCCAGAAGGAAGAAGATTTTTAGACTGGCAAAAACATGTAGAGGATCAAAGAGGAAAGTGTGCACTCAAGGATAAGCAAGAAGTTTTGGTGAAATCAATAGAACACAAACAGGAGATGACGGAGCAGGCTTCAGTGAAGCTGCTATAATGTGAAGTGAACAGGGGAGGAGATAAACTAGAAAGGATGGTAGAGGGAGAGGAAGGTGAGGAGGGGGAGGGGTTAGAGGTATGGAAGAATTAAAGGTGGCTCTGAAAGCGATGAAGATCGGTAAGGCACCGGGTGAAGATGGGATAACCCTGATTTGATAACAAAAAGAGGGAAGGAGAGAAAATGAAAGAAGAAATTTTGAAACTGTTTAAGTAGGTGTTGGAAACACGGAGTGAAGTACCAGTAGGATGGGGAAAGTCAATTATAGGGCCAATTATATAAGGGAAAAGAGACACAGTGGAGACTGTAAAAACTACCACGGGGAATTTGCCTTGTTGAGCGCAGTCTGGTAAACAACATATGGAGAATTTTAGAGAAATAGTGGAGAATAGTAGTCAAGCCAGGCTGGGGGGAAGAGGGGCAGCAACGGATATAGAGAGAATAGAAAGAGGCACGGATCTCTTGTTCGCTCTGAGAATTAAGTTGAGAAAAGGTATGGAAATACAACAAACGAACCCATATAGCTTTTAGAGATCTGCATAAAGCTTTCGATTTAGTGCCTAGAGAGAGAGACTGTGGAGAGTGCTGGAGAGAGAATATGCAGTGGATAAAAGGTTGAGAGGGCTCTAGAGAGTCTGTAGCAAGGAATATGTTAATGTATTGTAAGCGAATAGAATTTGAGAAATAAGGAATGGTTCGAGGTGAGAACAGGGGTTAAACATACAAGGAAGCGTGTTGTCACCAGTTTTGTTTGTATCATTATCTGGATGTTGTGATAAAGAGGGTGAGAGAAGATATCGGAGATTTGGACGGTGATATTTGGCTTATGCGGGATGACTTGGCGTGCTGGAAAGCGAAGAGGAGACAGGTTAAGAGAGGTAGTGATATGTTTTACGAATAGACTTAGAGAGGCCTGTTTGACTATGAACACAGAAAAGACGGAGTTCATGGTGGTCAGTAGAGAAGAAGGAGGGAGAGAGTTGAGAATAGAGTTGGAGGGGACCGAGATAAAGATGGTGGAGAAAATGTCAAATATGTTGGGTGGGTATTTGGAACGAAGGGGGGGAAATGTACATAGAGATCAGCAGAGATAGGATAGGCTCAGTATGGGGGGAGCAGTAAGAGAGCAGTGTAATCCCATACTGAAAGATATGAGCAGATAGTGTGGAGGGGAAAGGGTATATTTGAAGGTATGTTAAAGCACGCATGATTTTATATATGGAGCAGAGAACACAGTGGGAAGTAGCGACTAGCAAAGAGGATAGAGAATACAGTCGCGGAAGATGTTACGTTTTGAGAGGCGATAATTGGAAAAGACTAGAAGACAGACAGAGAAACGAAAGAATAAGAGAAGAGGTTGGAGTGAAGTCTATATTAAATAAGATGGATGTAGCCAGAAATTGAGGTGGTGGGCGACATCTTGGAGAGAAATGGCAAGAGGGAAGAGTGGGCGCAAGAAGAAGATGGGTGTGGAAACCGGAGGAAACGAGACCAAAAGGAAGACCTAGGAAGAGATGGGAAAGGCTCGGGTGGAGGACTCATTGAGAAGACAGTGGATTGCCGTCGATGCAGGAGCTGAGGGGAATATGGAGTTTTGGAAGATAGAGGGAGAGGAGAGTGCTGGCCCCGCTGACAGGGTCTTGACCCTTCCTCTGGGAGCGGTTGTAAAGTTGTAAAGTAAATATATATATAAATATATATATTATATAGGGTTGTGAAAAAAAATATATATATCACAGTATATATATTATATAATATATATATATATATATATTAAATTATATTAACTATATATATATAATATATATTATATATAATATAGTTATATAATTATATATATATATATATATATATAATATAGTATATAATATAAGTATATATATCATATATAATATATAGGTAACATATATATCAGGGGGGGTGGGCAACTTCCCGCTCTTATCGGGCGCTATCGCGCTAGTCCGCTGTCCGCTCCGAGGCTGACATATACAGAATAGGTTGGGACTAGCGGAGGTGCGGAAGAAGTCAGGAAATTAGGCGGACTTTGCACGTGCGGATCAACAAAAGTTTCCGCTCTTTTGTTCCGCAACCTTTTTGAAAATGAAAGATATATTTAGGCTTATTAAGAATTCTTATTGGTTAGAAATAAAAGAAAATACAATTTTTATTTTAAGTTTATAATTAATTATACTTTTAGTCAATGATTTAATTTGTTTTTATATAATTAATACTTCCAACAACCAATCTCATCTCCTTAATAGGTATGCATAATATAATAATACATTTAAATTGATTTTTATAGACTGAATGGGCTATTACTCTCATCTATAACTTTAATTAACTTTATATTATTATTATAATAATTAACATATTCCTCTCTAAATCAATTCTGTGTAAAACCCAAGCTGATGATATATATATATATATATTATATATATATGTATAATATATATATATAGTATTATATATTTATATATATTATATATATAATATATAATTATTTATATATAATATATTAATAATAATATATATTATTACTATATATTCTATATATTATATATAATGGGTTTAACAGAATTAATCATATATATATCTTATATATATATATATATATTTATATAGTTAATATATAATATATATATATATATATAATATATATATATAATATATATTATAAATATATATATATATAATTATTATATATATATTATATAATTATTATATATATTAATATAAAAATTATTATATATATTATTATAATATATATATATATTATATACTATATATATATAATATATATAAGTAGTTATTTATATAATATTATATATATATAATTTATAATATATATATATAATACGTGTTATATATAGTATATATAATATAATTTGCTAGCCCGGTTTGGTTGTTTGATGTCTCGATAGGGCGTGTTATTGATTGGTTCGGTTTGTGTTAATTTGTATTGGTGTGGTCGGTGGTCGGCGATCTAATCGGCGGGTCCAAAGCATCGACTCTGCAGGCGTCCGAGTCTTTCATGGATTCTACTAAAATCCATTGAAGCGAATATGACCTTCTTATGGGTGGAAACGGGTGGTCTAAAATATTTAAGAAAAGGAGGCAGAAGATTTAGTGTGAGCGACGGCTTAAATTAGCACATAGGCATGGACTCTGGCTGATAAAGGCGAACTAACACCAGCAGCTCTCACCAAGGACATCTTTCGCTTTCCAGCATGGGCAGAATTTGTTGAACTTGTTTATAAAATATAATACACCTCCCCTTAGTTCTGCTGCTGTAGAAGGCGAATATTTAGTATGGTGGGGAATTATTTTGAGGCGCAAAGAGGTCAGGCCTTAACTGGCTTTTAAATTTTGAGGCAGACTAATCATTTGAAAGTAATATGGATCTCTTGTCCTTTGAAGTAGACATTGAGCAAGGAAAGGAGGAAAATTCTTGAGATTTTGTAAATATTCATTCATTTTTCATATAATTTATTAATAAATTTTTTGTTTAAAGGATAATTTTATTAGTAATTTTTTTTTTTTGCTAATATTGGAAAACGAGCTTTTGTGGAAGTCGCACATATTTATTTAGGGCGGAAGATGTGCGGACGTGGCGACTTGCGATAGCGGAGGTTTGATGGTCTAAATAGGTGGGCAGGGAAAGGAGCGCTAAGGGGCGAGACAATTTTTCTCGGGTGCGGAGGTCGCTAGGCGGACCTACCCTTAAATGAGCGGGGTGCCCACCTCTGATATATATATCTAGCTAGTTATATAATATATATATATAATTATATATATATATATATATATATTACTATATTAATATATTAATATTTATATAATCTATTATATATATTATATATTATATAAATAATATAAATATATAATTTAATATACTAATATATACTAATATATATATAATATATACTATATATATATATATATAATATATATGTATGTATATATATATCATAAATAATATATATATATATAATATATATATATATACTTATTATATATATATTTATATATTATATTATAGTTAGTATATAGTATATACTATATATATATATAATATATTATATATATTATTATATTATAATTATATAATAATATATATATATAGATATATATTATAATAACGTATATATATATTATATATATATGTATCAATATATATATATTAATATATAATAATATATATGAAAGTATTATATATAATATATATATATATATATATAATATATAAGTATTATATATATATATATATTAATATATATATTAGTATAATATTTATATTATATATATATATAGTAGCGCAACATATCAAAGTATTTTACTAGCACGCGGGCATGGTTATTATAATCGATCCAGTGATTGGTAAAAGAGGTTCTGGAGGAGCAAAGGCTCGAATTTTGAAGCATAAATTTGATGCACCCACCTTTAAATAGCCAGCCATGTTAAACATTACAGACTCATTTACTATTATAAATTGTTATTCTTATTCTGGAAATAATAGATGGATTCAGCCCGATAAACTTATCATTTTTTGCAAGGCGCATGATAAGAGAAATTTTTGTTTATTATTGAAATAACTAAAAATAAAAAAAGCCTTCTCAGCTTAACACTTAATATTTGAGTGTAGATAATAAAATTTTAAACACTACTAACTACTACATACTACTACACTACTACTGCTACTGACTACAACTTTTTTTTTTTTTTTTTTTTAGCTACTACTAATAATATATATAATAATATAATAATAGAATAATAATAATATAATAATATAATATAATAATATAATAATAATAATAATAATAATAATAATAATAATAATAATAAATTGCAGGGTTGGGGATTTTTGGATTTTTTGAGAAAAAAATCAAATTTAGATTTTTTGGATTTTTTGGGAATCGTGACGTCACGCGAAATATAATTTGTAAACAAACTTTTTTTATAAGTTCGATTAAGTATTATTTTTAACCCTAGGCCCTATATCTGAGTTCAAAATCTTAAAATAGGGCTTATAGTCTATGACACAATTGAACCGCGGAAACGCAACAATAAAGAACTGGTTATTTGTAATAATAATAGATTACAATACAGAAATAAAAGGAAACATGTTTGAAACATGATCTTTTGTTGACATTTTTATAGGGTAGAAATTTGAAACAGAATAGCCTTGTTATGATATTATTATTCTAATTTTTTATTTCTGTTGAAATTAAATCACTTAAATATCCAAAAAAATTAAAAAATATATATAAAAAAGCAAAAAATCAAAATAAGCAAAAAATCATGATTTTTTGGAGCAAATGAGTGAAAAAATCAGCTGAAAAAAATCAATTGATTTTTTTCCGTGCCATAAATAATATATTATAATAATTAATAATAATATAATAATAGATCAATATAAGAGTATTCTAAGGATTGATAATAATAATAATAATAATAATAATAATAAT
>JABUQX010016544.1:2500-15000 GCA_015478945.1 Trachelipus rathkii | reverse complement strand
AAAGAAGAAATGCATGGAATGCCAAACAGAGGAAGAAGAAGAAATGCATGGAAATGCAAAAAACAGAGGAAGAAGAAGAGGAAGGAAGAAGGAGGAGGAAAAGGAATGACAGAATAAGAATGAGGAAGGAGGATTCAGAGTTGGCTCCGGCACCGGTGCTGAGCCACTGCGGTGCCGAGTTATTAAATTTTTGTGTAATGATACAATGTGGTGTGTTTATAAGGGTTATCGAGTCTGTAGATTTCGAAAATATGGTTTCAGAACCAGTCAAGAAAAAAAATAAATAGATAAATAAATAAATAAAATAAATAAATACAATTAAAAATTTCTTACCACTTTTTTATGTTTATAACTTACAATTTTACGTTTTTTACATACCCTAAAGCAGTAAAGTAGCACTAATTCAAACCACTATCCAACCTCCCTCCGGACCATCTTGATTGATTGATCTATTGATCTATTGATTTAAGTCAAATTTTTTACTAAAATTGATCATGTTTACATACCCTAAAGCAGTAAATCACTAAATCAAACCACTATCCAACCTCCCTCCTGACTATCTGTGTGATCAATTGGTCTATTGATCTATTGCTTTAAGTCAAATTTTTTACTAAAAATTGTCATGTTTTACATATACCCTAAAGCGCAGTGAAATCACTAAATTTCAACCACCATCCAACTACCAATCCAACCACCCTCCTGAACCATTCGTGATCTATTGATCTATTGATTAAGGGCACATTTTGAGTATCCATTTTGGATAAACATAAACATAAAATCAAGTTCTTTATACAAAGATCAGACAATATATGCTGAACGTAACAAAGTTTTCACAGCAATAAAGCTTACTTTAGCATCATCTGAACTATAAATATAACCACAACGACAAACTTAACACATCTTATAAACATGAATAAGCAGTCAACATTAAACAAAGTTCCACACCTAACAACAGTAAAGTAACTAACAAAGCACACAAAGACGCCAACCATATTCACACTTTTTTCTACATATCACTGATCATTTTTACAGTTAGATAGTAACATTTGACAAAAATTTACCACAACCATGATGTAATTATCATACTGATCATTGAATATTACTCTAACGTAACAAAGTTTTTCACATTAATAAGCAACATTAAGCATCAACGTGAACTAGGAATTAATGTACCAGCGGACAAAACCTAACACGATCTTTAAACAGAATAAACCAGTCACATTAACAAAGTTCTCACTTAACAACAGTAAGTAACTAACATTACATCCAAAACGTAACCTCTAGTCACACTTTTTTTTTCAAGCAGTATCTCTAACATATCAACTAAGAATAAATGAACATTACACAACGCACACACACACACACACACACACACACACACACACCACACACACACACAACACACACCACACACACACCACACACACACAACACACACACACAAACGTAAATTTTTACGTTATAAACATGAAAAGTATAAAATGTTTTAGTAAAAACAAAAAGTTTAAAAGAAATAAAAAAAAAAAAAAAAAATAAAAAAATAAAAATTAGAAAAAAATAAAAATAAAATAAAAAAATAAAAAATTAAAAACAACAAAGTATAAATGCAAAATAAAATTTTACCAAAAAAAAATAAAGTTAGAAAAATAAATTTAAATAAAAAAAAAAAAAAAAAATAAAATGAAAAAATAACAAATAAAAAAAACAAATAAAAAAAAAAAAAATAAAAATAAAGTTTAGTAATTTAAATTTTAAAATAAAAAAAAAAAATAAAAAATTAAAATAATAAAATTAACACCAAAGTAAAATGTTTAAAATAAAACTATAAAAAAAAAAATAGCAAAACAGTATAGGTATGTTTCAACTTAGGAAAAAAAAAAAAAATTTATTAGTTAACGGTTATAAAAGAAAAATTGAGATTTAAAAATATGAAATGTTAGTCTTTTCAACATTTAGAAAAAACGGTTTATCTTTGCAAGATGCAATGCAATTGACGATATGGTACATGCTTAGAACAGAATCAGTTATGTGAACAGTTAGTGTAATGATCTAAGAATAAATGACACACTCACACCATACACACACACACACACACACAACATACACACACAACACACACACACACAAAAACACACAACACATACACACACATAACACACACACACATAGCGAATTATATGCTAACGTAACAAAAGTTTTCACATTAATAAAAAGCTAACATAGCAATCACCTGAATTAAACTACTCACACTTTTTTTAACATATCACTGATATTTTTACATTACATAGTAACATTTAACAAAAATTTACCACAACCATGTGTTAATTATCATACTGATCATTGAATATACTCTAGCGTAACAAAAGTTTTCACTCAATAAAGATTACTAGCATCATCTGAACTTAAAAAATAATGTACAGCGACAAACCTGAACACACCTTAAGCTGGAATAAGCAGTCAACATTAAACAAAATTCCTCACTTAACAACAGTAAGTAACTAGCATTACATCCAAAACGAACCTAGTCGAAAAAATAAATTTAAATTAAAAAAAAAAATAAAAAAAAAAAAAAAAAAATAAAAAATAAAAAAAAAAAAAAAAATAAAAAAAAAAAAAAAAAAAAAAAATGTTAGAAAAATAAATTAAAAATAAAAAAATAAAAAAAAAAAAATTAAAATATTGAATTTTGAACACAAATATAAATTATGCAAATTATTAAAAAAAAGAGTAAACAGTAAATGTATGTTTCAACTTAGGAAAAAAAAAAAAAATTATATTAGTTAACGTTTATAAAAAGAAAATGAGATTTGAAAAATATAAATGTTAGTCTTCAACATTTAGAAAAACAGTTTATCTTTGCAAGATGCAATGCAATTGACGATATGAACATGTTAGAACAGAAGGAATGATGTTTATATTAGTGTAATTATTAGGAATAAATTGACACCCACTCACACATACACACACACATACACACACACACATACAACACACACACACACACACACATATACACACACATAAACACACACAACACACCACACACACACACACACACCCACACATAGGAATATATGCTAACGTAAAAAGTTTTTTACATTATCATAGCTAACATTAGCATCAACCTGAACTAAAAATATAATGTACCAAACGACAAACCTAAAGCACCTTAAGGCACGAATAAACTGCCTAACATTAACAAAGTTCCACACTTGACAACAGCAAAGTAACTAACACAGCATGACAAAAAACGTAACCTATTACAATTTTTCAAGCATGTCTTTAAATATCAATGTTAATTTTACATTAATAGAACATTTAACAAAGATTTATTCTTAATTGACACTATCTTCATCAAACAGTGTCACTCGTTCGAGTATAACAACATCATTTGACATATGAATAAACGTAGACATTAGCAAAAGCCTAGGGCAAACCTAACATTACTCAACAAAAACTTAACCTAGGCTCACGTTTCTAACACATCATCATCAGTTAACACAGTAATATCTTACAAAAACACATCATTTCTCTAACAAATCAGTGTTATTTCCACATTGCCATAGTAATATTTAACATAACGTACCTAACTTACGAATAAACAGTTTTCATTAACCAAGAGTATCTAAAGCAACACATTACCTTCCGTGAGAAAACCCAGGGGGAAGCGCCCCTTGAAAGGGTGTGAATCCTGCGAGGGGGGATCACCCCGAAGGGGTGTAAGCGGGCTTTACCCCTCCGAAGGAGGGGTAAGGCCTCAGCCCTTCGGGCTGAGGCCTAAAGCCCTAAAGCCCTAAAGCCCGCCTAAAGCCCGCAGGTGATGCTATGTTAGCTTTATTAATGTGAAAACTTTGTTACGTTAGCATATATTCCTATGTGTGTGTGTGTGTGTGGTGTGTGTGTGTGTGTTTATGTGTGTGTGTATGTGTGTGTATGTGTGTGTGTGTGTGTATGTGTGTGTATGTGTGAGTGTGTCATTTATTCTTAATTCTGTAGTCTCTCTCTCTCTCTTTCTCTTTCCCTCTCTCTCTCTCTCTCTCTCCTTCTCTCTCCTCTCTCTCTCTCTCTCTCTCTCTCTCTCTCTCTCTCTCTCTCTCTCTCTCTCTCTCTCTCTCTCTCTCTCTCTCTCTCTCTCTCTCTCTCTCTCTCTCTCTCCCGCTTTGTAACTTTCCCGCACATCTCTCTGTCTCTCCTCGATCGTCTCTCTCATCCTGCTTGTTTTCGCCATTTTTGATCCTTACAACGCTATTTTGAAAGCTCTGATGATTTTGTGCAAAAAGGTTTTATTTTGAATGCAACCAAGTTCTTGATGTTGTTAATCAACCTCCGTTGTGTTAGTGATTACAAAGACTGTTATTTAGTTACTGATTTTCGACTCGTTTCAATTTATTTCACATTTTCCTATGTAAAGTACTAGGTACGTTGTGTAACAATATTTTGCTTTATTGTATCGTTTACAGTTACGCGTTTGAAATATTGTTATTATATGCATTTTCGTGTTCCATATTTTTTATAATAATTATTTTGTCAAATTATCCTTTATCAAATTGCATGCTAATATTTACAAGTGTATATTTTACTTTACGTATTCAAATTAGTATATTAATTTTTTATTTCAATTATAATTGTTACCCTTAAATTTCCCCTCAAAGAAAACTTAATTTACGGGGAAACTATTTTTTATTTTCTTATTTGTATACAGTGTTTCATATATTTTTCATACATTTGATTTCATGTATTTTGTATTATGTATTATTTATTTTATTGTTAATTATTGTTATGTTTTTTATTTATGTATTGTTTTTAAATATAGGTTTTTGGATCTGGAAATTGTCTGGTCTCTTTTTAACCTTCATACTGATACTGATACTTGATGCTTGTAGCGATTCCTAGTTTTTCTTCAAACATCCTTGTGGCCGATCTCCTGCCAAACCTCGAATCCTACAATTGGTGACTCCCGTCGTGAACGAACATCTTCCTGGCCTACACGAAGCCCTCCAAGACGTGTTTTTCACCGAACGCAATTCTCCGGATATATATTTTTTTTAAACAAATTTTACGTATAGTTTTACCAATATTTTTACGTCTATATATAATATTTTTATGCATTTTTGGTCTATTGTTCAGGCCTCATTTCAACATTATTCATTATTTTCGGGGTCTGCCAAAAAAATAACAGGCCTTCCCCACCATTGTAATTATTTTTTTTATTTTTTTTTTCGGGTTTTTCAAGCCCCAGTTTTTATATTTTAGACTTAAGTTCCTTTCTAATTTTAAGTTATTTTAGATTTAGGTTAGCTAGCTTAGGCAGATATGCGGCAGTGTTCCCCTGCCAGCCGATTTATAATATTTTCACATTAATTTTCGTGTGCATTTTTATGAATATGTCACCTGTAGACAGTGAAATCACTCAAAATATCATCGAAACTTCGACTCCTGAATGGACTCAAACCACTACTTACAATGGAAAGCTTATAAATAGATTAGGTGTCACAGATAGTGATATAGCTAGGAATTGTTTGAAACCTTGTACTTTTCTGTTACACACTCCTGCCATCTTTTGAAATCGCGAGACATGGTGTATTTTAGCGCTGTATCTTCTTATGGTGATTACCCTTTTTCAGACTTTTCTCTTTTCTTCAACTATGCCTCTTCTTTCCTCTTCCACTTCGTCCATCCATTTTCCCCTCTGGCTCCGGCTTTCCAATCCCTTTTGCTCCGGCTTATCATCCTTCAACTCCGGTTGTTACTTCGTCTACAGTTCCGACTGCTGCTCCAATTCCGGCTCTGGCCGCCACTTCACTTTCGGCTCCGCTCGCCGAACTTCATTTTTAGCAATTAAGTCACATACATTTTATTGTCGATATTACAGCTTGGACCAAAGGTCGAGAGCATGTCTGTTGTTGGGATCACGCTTCCGAGTTTCTGAAACCACGTTTTTAACTGACATGACCCCTCCTTTTGCGTTCATTCTTCCCGTTCATCCACGCCTACATCCTACTCTCCTCTTCTAGGGACTCTGTCCCTAGAGGGGGGGTAATTGTAGTCTCTCTCTCTCTCTTTCTCTTTCCCTCTCTCTCTCTCTCTCTCTCTCTCTCTCTCTCTCTCTCTCTCCTCTCTCTCTCTCTCTCTCTCTCTCTCTCTCTCTCTCTCTCTCTCTCTCCTTCCGCTTTGTAAGTTTCCCGCGCATCGCTAGGTGTCGCCACGATCGTCTCTCTCATCCTGCTTGTTTTCGCCATTTTTGATCCTTACAACGCTATTTTGAAAGCTCTGATGATTTTGTGCAAAAAGGTTTTATTTTGAATGCAACCAAGTTCTTGATGTTGTTAATCAACCTCCGTTGTGTTAGTGATTACAAAGACTGTTATTTAGTTACTGATTTTCGACTCGTTTCAATTTATTTCACATTTTCCTATGTAAAGTACTAGGTACGTTGTGTAACAATATTTTGCTTTATTGTATCGTTTACAGTTACGCGTTTGAAATATTGTTATTATATGCATTTTCGTGTTCCATATTTTTTATAATAATTATTTTGTCAAATTATCCTTTATCAAATTGCATGCTAATATTTACAAGTGTATATTTTACTTTACGTATTCAAATTAGTATATTAATTTTTTATTTCAATTATAATTGTCACCCTTAAAATTTCCCGCGTTAAAGAAAACTATATTTATTTGGGGAACTATTTTATTTTCTTATTTGTATACAGTGTTTCATATATTTTTCATACATTTGAATTTCATGTATTTAGTATTATGTATTATTTATTTTATTGTTAATTATTGTTATGTTTATTATATATTGTTTATTTGTTTAAATATAGGTTTGCTATGCTGAATGCTGATGATAATTCCTAGTTTTTATCAACCTTCATACTGATACTGATACTTGATGCTTGTAGCGATTCCTAGTTTTTCTTCAAACATCCTTGTGGCCGATCTCCTGCCTAACCTCGAATCCTACAATTCATTACACTACTGTTCACATAACTGATTCTGTTCTAACATGTACATATCGTCAATTGCATTGCATCTTGCAAAGATAAACCGTTTTTCTAAATGTTGAAGACTAACATTTATATTTTCAAATCTCATTTTCTTTTTATAAACGTTAACTAATATAATTTTTTTTTTTTCTAAGTTGAAACAAGCATATACTGTTTACTATTTTTTTATAAGTTTTTATTTTACATTTATACTTTGTGTTTAATTTTATTATTTTAATTTTTATTTTTTATTTTTTTATTTTTAAATTTATTTTTCTAACTTTATTTTTTTATTTTTTATTTTTTATTTGTTTTTTTTTTTATTTGTTATTTTTTCTTTTCTTTTTTTTTATTTTATTTTTTATTTAAATTTATTTTTCGACTAGGTTACGTTTTGGATGTAATGCAGTTACTACTGTTTGTTAAGTGAGGAACTTGTTAATTTGACTGCTTATTCATTGCTTAAGCGTGTGTCAGGTTGTCGCTGTACATTATTTTCTTAGTTCAGATTATGATGCTATGTTATCTTTATTAATGTGAAACTTTTGTTAACGTTAGAAGTATATTCAATGATTCAGTATGATATACACATGGTTGTGGTTAAATTTTTTGTTAAATGTTTACTATGTTAATGTAAAAATATCAGTGATATGTTAAAAAAAGTGTAAGTAGGTTAATTCAGGTGATTATGCTAGTTAAGCTTTATTAATGTGAAAACTTTTTACGTTAGCATATATATTCCTATGTGTGTGTGTGTTTATGTTGTGTGTATGTGTGTGTGTGTGTGTGGTGCTGTGTGTGTGTGTGTGTCGTGTAGTTGTGTGTTGTTATGTGCTGAGGTGTCAATTTATTCTTAGGATCATTACAACTACTGTTCACATAACGATTTCTGTTTCTAACATGTACATTATCGTCCAATGCATTGCATCTTGCAAAGATAACCGTTTTTCTAAATGTTGAAGACTAACATTTATCATTTACATTTCTATTTTCTTTTTATAAACGTTAACTAATATAATTTTTTTTTCCTAAGTTGAAACATACTATAATATATTGTTTGCTATTTTTTTTTTTTTTAAATAAGTTTTTATTTTACATTTATACATTGTTTTGTTTAATTTTATTATTTTAATTTTATTTTTTATTTTTTTTTTTAAATTTTTTTTTTTTAAATTATTTGTTATTTTTTTTTTTTTTTTTTTTTTTTTTTTTTTTTTTTTTATTTTTTATTTTTATTTTTTTTATTTTTATTTAAATTATTTTTCTAACTTTATTTTTTTGGGTAAGTTTTATTTTGCCAATTTATACTTTGTGTTTAATTTTTTTTATATTTTTTATTTTTTTTATTTTTTCTATTTGTTTGTTTTCCATATTATTTATTTTTAACTTCTTTAAAACTTTTTGTTTTTACTAAAACATTTTTTCACAACTAATGAAATATAACGTAAAAGATTTACGTTTGTGCTGTGTGTGTGTGTGTGTGTGGTGTGTGGTGTGTGTGTTGTGTGTGTGTGTGTGTGTTGTGTGTGTGTGTGTGTGCGTTTGTGTTGACATTTATTCTTAGTTGATATTTTAGAGATATGTTTTAAAAAAAAAAAAAGTGTGACTAGGTTACGTTTTGGTTTTAATGTTAGTTACTTACTGTTTTTAAGTGAGGAACCTATGTTAATGTTGACTGTTTATTCCTGCTTAAGATGTGTTAGGTTTGTCGCTTGTACATTATTTTCCTAGTTCAGTTGATGCTATTTTAGCTTTCATTGATGTGAAAACTTTGTTGTTCGTTAGAGTATATTCAATTATCAGTATGATAATTACACATGGTTGTTGCGTTAAATTTTTGTTAATGTTACTATTGCTAATGTAAAAATATCAGTGATATGTTAGAAAAAGATGTGAGTAGGGCGTGTTTTTGTGTGCTTTTTAGTTTACTTTACTGTTGTTAGTGTGGAACTTTGTTAATGTTGACTGCTATTCATGTTTTAAGATGTGCTAAGTTTGGCGTTGTGGGTTATATTCATAGTTCAGATTGATGCTAAGTAAGCTTTATTGCTGTGAAAACTTTGTTACGTCAGCATATATTGTCTGATCTTTGTATAAAAGAAACTTGATTTTATTGTTATGTTTATCCAAAAATGATACTCGAAATGTGGCCTGAATCAATAGAACAATAGATCACAGATGGTCAGGAGGGTGGTGGATGGTGGTTGGATGGTGGTTTGATTTTACTGATTTACTGCTTTAGGTATGTAAAACATGACAATTGTAGTAAAAAATATGACTTGAATCCAATAGATCAATAGACCAATAGACCACAGATAGTCAGGAGGGAGGTGGATAGTGATTTGATTTTAGTGATTTACTGCTTAGGGTATGTTAAAACATGACAATTTTAGTAAAAAAATTTGACATTTAAATCAATAGATCAATAGATCAATAGACCACAGATAGTCAGGAAGGGAGGTTGGGTAGTGGTTTGATTTAGTGATTTACTGCTTAGGGTATGTAAAAACGTAAAATTGTAAGTTATAAACATAAAAAAAGTGTAAGAAATTTTATTTATTTATTTATTTATTTATTTATTTTATCTATTTATTTTTTTTTTGATGGTTCTGAACCCATTATTTTCGAAATCTACAGACTCGATAACCCTTATAAACACACCAACATTGTGTATCATTACACAAAAAATTTAAATAACTCGCACGCAGTGGCTACCAGCACCGGTGCCGAGCCAAAACTCTGAATCCTCTTCCTCAGTCTTCTTCCTTCCTCCTTCCTTCCTCCTTCTTCCTTTCTTCTTCTTCTTCCTCTGTTTTGCATTCCATGCATTTCTTCTTCTTCCTCTGTTTTGCATTCCATGCATTTTCTTCGTGTCTTTTTTTTTTTTAGGAAGGACCACCCGGTGAGGGTCCCTGGACTCTGAAGGCCGAATCCGCTCCGTCTCCGATCTCCGACTCCGACACCTCAACCCAAGCCTCCAAGTTTCAGGTCAGCGAGCATTTTTTAATTTTTACGCCCGGAAGCCGTGTCCCCCCTTACGAGGGGACGCAGAGGAACGTAATCTCGACTCCGACGAGATTACGTCGTCATATAACTCACATCCAAATTTTAGCCCGATACGTTAAGCCTAACAGGGTTTTCAGGGCGAATTTGACCTTGGCGCTAAGGGGGCAGCACCCCCTTAGGGGTGACCTACGGTCACCAAAACTCGTCTGTGATCAGTTTATCACATACAATGACCATATACCAAGTTTGAAGCAAATATCTCTAGTCCTTCATATCGAAAAGGGTGGTCTCGGAAGTGGCTGACTTACTACAACGATTAATCGAATGTTAATTATTGTAATTATTTTCTTTCGATTACATTTTTTAATGTTAAATGCCAACCAGAGCACGTAGAAAGACGATTTAAAAATCGATTTAGGGGTAATCGATCACGATAAATCGATTGGAACCATCAAAAATGATCTATCGATCATTTAAAACCTTCTAGGAACCAAAAAAGCCCCCTTTGAGGGGCTCCGCCCCCCTTTTGGGGCTTAAATCCTTGAGTTCAGGCTCAGAACCTCGGAAGTCGGTCTTCCAGACCTTAAATTCGGTCTCACCGACCTTAAAAACCCTAGGTTTGACGTATCAAACGTCAAAATCTGATGAAATGATGGAAATTTCCAAGTCAGCTGCCGACATGACTGGAATTTCCAAAAACCTTCCGAAAGTGGATTTCAAGTCTTTGCCTTCGACGTGCAGGGCTGCCAATGGACAAAATCCCCAAAATCCTCCGGAGTTGGGGATCTTGACCTGAATTATGGACAAAACGTTAAAAAAGTAGCTAAAAATCAAGGCCAAAATGCTAAAAAAGGACAAATTTAACGGATTAGGTTGTCAGATTTAGCGTCAAATCAGGCTTCCGTTACTTTTCCGTGTCAAAACGTTACTTCCGTTACTTTTCCGTGCCAAAACGTTAAAAAAGTAGCCAAATTAGTAAAAAAATGGCTAAAATTAGTAAAAAAAGTACCAAAAAATGAGCAAAAGTAACGGATTAGCGGACCTGCTGCTAGTTGTGCACCCTATACTACTCACGTGCTCCATCAAAACGGCTGATTCCAATTGTTTGTAAACAAAAGTAACTTTTATATGAAATCATGATAGTTTATACACAAAATTCGTGCTAAAATTGGGTAAGCATTTCAGTTCCGGTACATATAAGTGATGGTGGTAGTTGGGTTGGCTGCCCACTACCACTTATCTTTTGCCAGGAATGCTAATGCAAAGCTCAGATAAGGAAATGTATGAATCGTATGGATACATGGAATGTCAGAGGAATAAATATTGAGGAGAAGAGGACAGAGGTGATGCATGCATTTAGAAAGGGAAAATTTGATTTGCTAGCTGTGACTGAAACAAAGATGGAAGGAAACGGTGAAAATGAGTGGTGTGGTGTGAAATGTGTTGGGGTTTAAAGAAATGAGAGGGGGATAGAAAGATTTGCAATTCTGATGAGCGACTTGTGGTAGAGAGCTATGGTAGATTTTGTGTGTGTGAGTGCTAGAATTTTAAAAGTTAAATTTAAGTTTGAATAGGTAAAAATATGTGTGGTTGCGACATATGGTCAATCTGAGGGTAATGTTGAAGAGTGCGATTTTCTGGGATAATCTAAATATGCTTTGGATGGGTTGCTGAGTAGGATATCAGTTCATTTGCCACAAAATCTTCCACCTAAGGATTTTTTTTTTTTTTTCAGTTGTTCACCACCACTCACAGTCAGAGCCCCATTCAAGGAGGGGTAGTACGCCTCAAAAGTTCACTCTCTAGCGCAAATTACGCAGATGAGCACAGACGCAGGGTTTAAAGTGAGCGAGATGAAATTACAGCAGGGACATCAGAAGATGGAAGAGGAATTCCACCAGAACATAAAGTGCGGGAAAGAAGAAGCCACCACAGCGAACTAGCTGGAGTTACCTATATCAACACAATATCAAACACAGCATTACAGCACTCCTTGTTGCTACGAGGGGCGTCTAAAAAGGTGTGGTACGCAATGATAAGTCCCTCGGGCACTGTGCCGCTTGGGGTTGACGATAGAATAGGAGATAAAGCACCAACAGAACAGTTTATAAGCCTTTTGGCCTTTGACTCGACCCTATCCAAAAGCCGGGTGAAACAGAGCCTCCCCCCCCAGATATGAGAGCAGTACTCCATACAAGGCGGATGAGACTGCTTTGGTTATAGCTGGAGCAAACTGATGGAAGAGGGGAAAAAGTCTTGCAGTGTCTAACAGAAAACTCCCAGTTCCTTTTTGAGGGCCACCCTAGCAACCTGTGACATGAGGTTTCCAAGACATTTTTTTGTTTATGTTAAGGCCAAGGATGTTTATATTGTCAACAGGATAGACGAGAGAACCGTCGAAAGAGATAGGAAAGTTAGAATGCGTTTTAGAGAAGGAGATTTGCAGAAGTTGGGTTTTTAAAAAATTGAATTTCACAAGGTTCAGACGACCCCATCCGGAAAT
>JABUQX010016543.1:20000-23892 GCA_015478945.1 Trachelipus rathkii | reverse complement strand
CGTTACCGCTACGCTCTCGCTAACAGAACAATTTTTCATGCCTTTTTCTTTCTTTTTTTTGCTTGATCTACTCTTGCAGCCTAAATCCCTTCTCACGAGACCGTTATATCTTCTCATATCCAAATACTGACGACAGGTATTCCTCATTGCTAATGGGACACACGTTCAATGAACACAAAATCCTCTGAATTCAATTTTTACCTTGGTTCCTCTCGAACTGATTTAGTTGGGAGAAGCAGAATCATTCAGTATTACTCAACGATCTGGAACAGCGGATTAAAAACCTACACACACATTCCGGAGTCGTCCCAACCGATTCTAACACACTTGACTATGTTCACCAGCTAGTCCTTCTCTTATAAAACACCACTTCGGCTGCTATCGGTAAAATCTGACCACACCTTTATATCACTTAATTTTAATACTTTCTCTCCACAAACCTCCAAACCTGCCCTAATTGCAGGTTCTGGCACTTTATCTGCGATTGGGGGCAACTTCGCTCCGGTCTTGCTTCTATCGCATTAAACTATAATATAGTGATGCGTTGACTCTTAGGACGCTTTCAGATTTGCCGATAAAATGGAACTGTAATTGTAATGGATGAGCAGTCATTTCCTTCTTGACAAATCTTTTCTCCTCAAAATCCATGGTTCGATCGTGCTTGTTCCCCGGCCATTCAGGCTAGAGCAATGGCTTATCGAGTAGTGGAAAAATTCTCTTCTCCTATCACACTCTCCAATTTTCATTCAGCTAGAAAATCGTTGCAGCGATACTCTTCGACCAAAGCGGACTTCATTAAACGAAAATGCGCTGAACCTCCTTGTTCTCCTACTGACAAATTCTCTCTGGCCTCTTGCCAAAAACACTCTAACAACTTCTGTAAAATCATTCTTTCCTCCTCTTATATCGCTCTGATGATTATGTGTTAATATACAACAAAAGTGCTAGATTATACTCCTATTCCCCCTTTTTTTTTTTTTCCTTCTATTTCATCCTGGACGATTCTGGTATCCTCTTCTCCTCCTTCTCCTCTCAGAGTTCCTTGCCGTTACCTGTCATTCATCCTGATCTCATGAGCTCCTGAAACTATAAAACGTTAGGAAGCGGTGGCCCGGATCGCATTCCTCTCCGAGTTGAGAAGTGGCTCCGTGTAACCCCACCCCTCTTCCAACTATTCTCTATGCCCAATACTAAGCACTGCCCCTCATTTAGAAGCGCGCATATTTCACCTATCCGAAAAATATGCTGCCTCTGATCCTTCTAACTTATCGCCCTATAGCTCTCACTGTATTTTCTTCTAAGATCTTTGAAACCCTCCCAACTCTCACTTCTTAGATTCATCTGGAATTCTTTCCCTTCTTTCTGATTACCATACGCTTCGTGCTCGAGATCTAACTTGCGATTATACTCTCCTACTTTAACAATTATGCGTTCCGCCCTTAGGAACTACGGAAGACTTGTGTGTCGCTTGACAGTCAAAGCATTTGACCGTATGCAAGGCGTCACACGCTCTCCAAGTCCCCTCCTTGGGTTTCCTGCTTCTCTTTGCTTTAACTTAGTCTAGCTCTCTTCAAATTGCCTCAATGTGTCTGTGTGATGGGGTACTTCTCTTTTCTGTCAATAGTGGTTTCCCGGTTCTGTTTATCTCCTACTTTATCCTGCTTTTCATTAATGATCTTCACCTGCACATCTAACTCTATCCTCTCATATATGCCGATGACTGACCCTTCATTCTTCAACTCAAATCAATTCTGCTCCTTATTTTACTTCTAGAATTGCCTCTCGTCTTAATCATTTCCGATTCTATTCTCGCTATCTGGATAGAATTTCCGGTTGTCTCTCCCCAAGCTGTGAAATTTAATTTCTTTTAAAAACCCAACTTCTAAAATCCTCTCCTAAGACACTTAAATTTCTATCTCTTCGACGTTCTCTCGTTCCTCCTTTGACAATATAAACATCCTTGCCTTAACCATAAACAAAAAAATGTTTTAAAACCTCAAATCACACAATGGTTGCTAGGCGGCCTCAAAAGCTGCGATTTGTTAGATGCAGACGTTCATTTCCTCTCTCAGTTCTCCACCTATACAGGGCTCACCGCCCTTGGATGGATTACCTGCTCTCCATATCTGTGGGGGCGGGGCTCTTTCATCGCTTGGATAGGTCGAGTCCAAACCAAAAAAGACTATAAACTTCACTTCTAGTTCACTGCACCCTTATAATTTGCGGCTCGATGTTGGTGCTATCCCATTTCATAGGTACTGTAGAGCATGCTCAGCGAACTTTCCACTCGGACCACACCTTCGACACCCTCATAGCACAAAGGGTGCCTTGTGTCGGCACATGATTTTGTGTTGATGAAGAAACTCCAGACTGGTCGCTGCGGTGCTTCTTTCTTTCGCAGCCACCTCTGTTCTGTGAATTCTCTTCCATCATCTGCGTTTCCTACTCAATTTAATTTCCCTCACTTAAAGCCTGCGTCTTGCTCATCTACCTAATTTGCGTTAGATGATTTTTGAGGCGTTCAACACCCACTCCTGGAATAGGGTTCTGGCAGCAATTAAAAACAGTATAAAAATAAATAAATAAAAGGTTCAATAAGGATATCTTAAGCTAGCTGAAACCCCACAAACCACTTCCGACGGTGAACCACTTCTTAGAATGCATTAAAATAGCATAACGACGAGCTTGCCGCTTGACAAAAAAAAAAAAAAAAAAAAAAAAAAGAGACAGAGAAGTGGAAACCGCCTTAATCTGCAACCCTGGCAACAGCACTAATAGTGACGATGGTGGCATGCAAATAACCTATAAATGAGGATTTGGATATTAGACTTTGATAAGTATGGCCGAAATGCATTGACATCTCATTCACCTCAAAGGAATCATACCAAACCTCAGCGTAAAAACTGAAGAGACAGTCATCAAGAGCAAAGATAATTCAAATTTGCAGTCTGGGAAAGAGGAGATGAGGCTTACGAAAACATGGAGATGCTCCTACAGAAGAGAATCCTTCATGCGGTGGGAAAAAATGGGCAAGTTTTCATCTCTTCTCAATGTTCGCCGGCAAATATTTATCAGCACCTCACTCATCAGTCAAGAAAGCGTATTATTGTGTAGGTAGGAATGTAAACACTCTAAAAAGGAAGCAATCTCTCGCCAGATACTAGTGAACTTAATGTTTTGCATTCACAATTTAACTTGAATTTAGTAGTGATGATATATCTTATCATTAAAGGGAGTATTTATTATGTGCAGTTTGATAATAGCTTTTTATTTAACTTTCGGCTGATTAATGAGTCTCTCTCCTTCATTATTTAACTAAACTAAAATTACTATCAACAAGCAATTTATTATTGTCAACATTGGAAAAAAAATCTATGGAGTTTAAATTTACAATTTAAAATGAAATGGAAATATTTTTTAAATAAACACAAACATAAAAATATCATCAATATCGCAATTAATTTTTCTAAATATTTCTTATTATAAAAATAAATAGAAGCTACTTTCTTATGTTATATGTCTTTTCGGCACTGAAGATTTCGTGACATTTTTGCACATTTTATTGTGAAATATGTTAAAACTTTATTTTAACTGTATTTGTTTTATAATTAAAGTATCGGTATCGTATCGGCACCTGAAAAAAATAGAGTATCGGTATCGGTACGGTATCGCCTCTTATTCTGGTACGGTACATCCCAAATAATATATATATATAATTATAATATATATATTATAAATATATATATATATATATACATATAAATATAATATAATAACTATATATATATATATATATAATAAAATATGTAAAATTCCTTAAGTTTGAAAGTTCTGACTTCCAAATTCCTTCAACCCATACGCTCATGTATACGAGGTTTTATCAAAATATTAC
>JABUQX010016543.1:0-15000 GCA_015478945.1 Trachelipus rathkii | reverse complement strand
ATAGATCAATCTCTTATTTCTTTTCAAATCTCTTCGTCGGCGATTTCTGCAGTTTTGTCACAATGAAAGTCTAACAATTTCTGCGGTAAGAAATATTATATTATTGGCTAAATTCGTTATTATATTTTGTTGATCTAAATTCTAAATGCTAAATAATTCTTCTCTTTTAATGATTTTAAAAAAATTAATGCAAAAAGTTTTTATTTTTAAATGTTATTTAAATTTCTTTTATTTAAATAACTGAATTTTATTTCCATTTTAATTTTATATCTTGATTAATTCCAAAATTGTGGGCAGTTTAGGTCATTAAAAGGGATGTTAAATTCATCAAATTCAAAATGCACAGAACAAAACGAATTGACGATATTTTTATTATTATTATTTTCTATTTCTTTTTGGGTCTGAATGCATCGAGTTTTTTTTTCCTTCAGAATATCCTACACAAAATCATCCCAATCCCAATCTTTAAATTGATCGACTCAAAACATTCATTAAACCAGTGTCAAAACACACATTAGATCTTAGGTTTTTATTATGACAAAGAATTCGATCGAACAAGAAGTGGTCCAACCTCTTATTATTTTATTTTACGAGTCTATAAGTGAGTTATGTAAATTAATCCTTGAACTTGAATGAAACATTAGAATTCACAAACTTTTGGTAATAATTTTACAGTAATCTTCAGTTTGCATAGTTTAGCTAATCCCTTGAATAAGCACCAAATACATTTTCTTCTCTAATAAACACTGCCTCAGCTATAGAGTAGTCCAAGATATCGGATTCACAGTCCTTATACCCTTTATATATATATTATATATTATATCACCAATATTTTAAACAATAAATCAATAATTTATATATCTTGTAAATCTAATAATAGTCATAAAATCCTACTAAATATCATAAATAGATTCTTAATATTGCTTATATATACAAAAAGTAACTACTATTATAGGCATCACATAATAATACTATATGTAACAGTGATGACGGACTATTTATAGGGTGCCTGATTCAAATATTAGTATTTCAGAGAAAATACTGTCAATATTGCTCCGTACAAATAATATATAAAGTGACCTGGTGATAGTGCGCTAATTTATAGATAGATGTTCGTTTCTCGCATTTTTAGTGCGCGAAATTATGTAATACTATATTTATCAAAACACAAAATTTAAATTTAAAATTTATTATAACGAATATTAAGACACAATTTAGTCAACGTAACCCAACTAATAAGCGGTAAATCACTCGCGATTGTAACAGAAGATCTCGCTAAGAGTACTCTATATATCTTCGCGATGGAAGTTGCCTGGGCTCATCCGCTACGCTCCACCTCCTCTTCCCTAAAGACAACTCTTTCCCACAAATCCCCCATGCCCGTATCCCTCGTAGTGTTCCTATTTTTCTAGACCTCAGTTATTATATTGGTCTCTAAAGCCCAAACGTTAGACGCACTGAAACTCAAGTAATAAATTACTAATCTTAAGTATATGCTCATATATAAGTAATACATACTATACTATAATAGATAATTAATATATATTATACTATTATAGTATACAAAATCTAATACTATATCTATATATATCATATTATTCTCTTAATACCCTAAAAATATCCGGTGGTTAATTTTACTATCACCCTAAGTATCATACTATTATATTAAGTATAATATATATATATAATAATATAAATACATATATAATATCGATTATACAAGCCTATAACTAAACTTTCATCATAATTTAAATAAAAACTAGTGAGTTTATCATTAACCAAATATCAAAGTACAGCACATTCAATCTCCCGAGAGAAAATAACCCAGGGGATAATTATATTAGCCCCCCTGTAATAAAGGGTGTGAACTTTCTATCGAGTAAGTAGTATGAATCTACCCCTGAAGGGTTTGTAAGCTGTGGGCTAGTATTTAACCACCCCGAAGGAAGATATAATATATATATTAATATTAGGTATCCTATATATATATAGCCTCAGTATTATAATATTTATTAATGAGGACATAGGCCCGCCCTTACATGGGTATATATACAATCCCTATAGTTAGTTATGTAATATTCACCAACCTTTCTCAAGATTATCAACACTCCTATTCTTAAATATATGTAGGCAGACATCTCCCCGGAGTGTCTTTGATTTTTTTCCCATCCTGGCCACCGTTTTTGTTGTAACAATAAAGATACTTTAACACTAAAAATTACTTAAGAACATCAAATTTTTTTTATAAAAAACGAAAAAAGAAAATCTAGAATATATATATATATTATTATATTATATTATATATTATATAGTAATGTATATGTTATATTATTTGTTTATATAATTTACAATTACATTTTAGATATATATAAGAAAACCGATATTAGTCGTATTAATAGAGGTGAACTACTGATAATTATAGGTAAAATATCTTATACTAATACTACTCTATATGATACTGATATATAGAAATTATAACATCATTTAAAGTATATAAACTTTATGACCGCTTTATAGCCAGAAATGAGTCTAGCAGCATGATAGCGGTGTAAGATAGCCACACGAGTAGTTATTGCCTGATTCCCATTAATAACAGCTTCCAATCAATTAAAATGGGAAGAAAAAACATAGAAATGGCCAAAAAGAGTCTCCACAGAGCCCCTTGATCATAGAACCAATCAGAAAGAAAAAGAAATACGGTTATTAAAAAACTTCTCAGAAAAGATACATCTTAAAGAAAGTATGGATAATTCTTCCTTCTAATGTTTTTTTTATATCTTTAAATTTCAAGCATTAGCTTTCTTATGGAAAAGAATTTTTGCTAAATGACTTGGTTAGTTATGCTTCCCCTCAACGGGTATTTGTTTTTAACAATATACTCTCTTAATTATTATTATTATTATTATTATTATATTCTATCAAAATACTGATTATGTGGAGATCACATTTGGAGTTATTAATTATGTAATATTATTATATTATTAGATTATTATTATTATTACTAGTTTATTCTATATTTAGTTTCATGTGATCATCTGCAATATTTAGTAATTAGTTATATATAAAGATAATTTATGTATTGAGATTTTTTTATTGATTCATTAGAGTAATTAACTGTTCTATAACAATTTGTGTCACAAGAACTGAATTCTTATATTCATTTTGTATACGTCGCTCTCTTTCGCCGAGAGAAGCTGTGTTACCGGCCTAGTATTTTTAGTTACTACTGGATCTTATCCGATTGATCCTGTCCTTTCTCAGAGACCTCCATATCCAGCCAATACTGAACACCGGAAAAATAGGGGAGTACATCTAAGCAGAGAGTGAGTGTTCATCATGGCGTTTCGTAAGGACTTCTATGCTTCCGGAGGGGAGTGGTTTGGAGTGAAAACAGAGTCCTCCGTCGACAGCGACCCCCAATGCTAGCCGTAATCCCCCCCTTCGCCTTCTTATACAATTCTACCTATGATTCAGTAGCCTTTAACTTAGTGTTTAGCTCTACTTCTATAGACAAGTATCTCAATTAAAACCGGGTCTTTGAGAACAGTAATACACCAAACTGGATGATGTCTTCTCTTCCAATTTGAATAGTGCATAAAAAAGCAGGTACCATCGTAAAATTGATAAAATCTATGTGTTTTACTTGAAAAGGTATGTTGAATGTAATATTATATATATATTATATATATAATATCTATATAAGGTGGGGTCTAAAAATATATAGTATATAAGGATAAATATATAACATATATATTTATATTCATTCATATAATCCTACTAATGAAAAGCTTTAGGGTGTATATTAACTAAGGAGCTAACTAATCCTCACTCATAAGTAATGAGTTTCTCATATCTACGGTATATAAATGATATTATACAAGAGTTATGCCAGTAGATTAGATACTACTATATAGTATAATAGTAAAAACTGTTTATATTCGTAAGATTATGAGTACTACTTATTGTTTAAATAACTTAATTATACTATGACTAATATGTGAGTAAATATAATAACCATACACACATACTCTCCTCGACTCATTAATTTCACTACAAAACTCTATGCTCACAACCCCATACTGAACTATAGATGAAATTAACCTATATATAATACTCACTACACAAACTCCGCCACCCTAAGGTATAACATAGACGATATCACCCTCATGCTAGAAACGTTGAAGCTCTAATAGTTAAGTTGAATTTCATATATATTTGTATATATGATATATGATTCGACAAAAATTATCCTAATTATATATATAGATTGCAAGTCTATGTATATAAAACAAAAATCATTATGTAATGTATATGATTAGAAGAGACTGCTTAACTAGTGAATACTCAATTTTATATATGAAATCATATATATAGTTAATATAAAATTCTATAGTTTCTAATGTTTATCTATAGATTGGTCACTTTTATTATTGACGGTAATTTTTGTAGATATATATTATCGTTGACCTAGTTGCGATATGCTATAGAAAAGGGAATATCATATATCGAGTATAATGTAATGATATAATATCAAGGCACCCTTAGATTAGTTTAACACATATTACCGTTCCGAGATATAATATTGTCCTACTTGTTCTGATTTCAGGATTAGCTGATTTATTTAATTCTACCGACATTTTAAAGTAATTAATAATTGGTTTTTACACTTGTGCACGTTTTTTTACTAACTTTTCAATCATTTCTTCTAGCCGAATTCTTAAGCCTTATACTCCACTAAGGACTCCAACTACTCTTACGCTCAACTTCTTTTGCCTCAGTAAAAGAAAAAGCACGAGACTTTACACAAATATCTTTAGTATGAAGTAAGTATATCTCCATAGACCTTATATCAAATCCTCTTCTACTGTCTTTCCGTCTTGGTTCTACTTAATTGGTGCGTGCGCATATCCAACATGTCTTAGTTGTTAAATGTAGTTCTATCTAAGTCAAGTATCACTAACTTATTCGTTGTCTGTAGTTTTAAAATAATTTTGTTAAATAAAAAGATTATGTATACTATATATAAACCTTGTGAGTAAATATTTACTATGTACGTGAGTAATAAATAATTAACGTTAATAATTAAATAGAGAAATGCTTGGAAAAGTATGAATTAAGGTTACGTTGTTAATCAATGTTATAATATACTTTATAGGTGTATTTAGTGTTAACTTAGGAATACTTTATATATTTATATAATATGTATAATATACCTTATTAATCATTAAAATCTATAAATTCATGCAATAATGTTGTTTATTATGATTTTGATCGTTAAGCTAACATTATCTGTTATTTAAGTAATATCATATATGCCTAATATGTTACGCTTTATTTTAAATATTAACACATATACTTTTATATATAATTTAAAGTCAAAATAATATCGTAGTATAAATATACTAATATAAAAAAAACTTCACATTTTCTATGACTATTAACCTATTGTATGTTATTAAGTCTTATAATAATGTCTACGCAACTAAAATATTAATGTGTTAAAATTTAAATGAAAAATCCGTATTGCATTAATAATATTAACTATTGATAAAAAAGTGAGATTGTTGAAATATAAGTTAATCGTTATGTTATGTCTTATGCTAGGTACTTTGTACTGCTGCAATAATTATATGGATAACTTTATAAATTTATATATTAGTATATTATCCGTCAACTCGACAGTTAATCCTTTTTTAATAAGTCTGTCATGTGCCTTGTACGGTAATCCTTAGTTCTGTAGTTGACATATTAGTTTATATAATACAAATAAATTATGCTTATCAGTCTCATTCAAGCGCCTTTTAAGCTCTTTGTATATAAACATGTTTAGTTCGAGTATTGTATTGTTTTTTTATTTAAATTTTAAAAGACTAATTAATTGCATATATAAAGAAATTTATATTTTACCGGAATTTTACTTACAATAGAGTAGTCATTTATTAAGTTAGAATGAAGTGGATTGTATAATGTTTGTGTCCTGTTTATGGTTGGTTGTGTTATTGTGATTTGGATTGATAAAAAACGTTTTAACGTTTAAAAAAGAGCTAATTTTAACATGGCGGAAACAAAAACAAAAACAACAACAGAGGAGTCTAGAAAGTCTTGACTCAAATACACACCCAACCTAATCAACATTTGATGCCTTAATCGAAAACACACATATACACCCACCCACACATAACACACATTCTACACTCTCGTGTCACGATCATCACATTCGACACACGTGTACGTCCTTCCTGACAATTACGCAACGAGCTCACACACACACTACACAACAAATATATAAACAAACCCACACTAATACACCATTTAAACTTTTGGTTCTTTCTTAAAATGAGCATATTTCTGTTGTCTTTAAATTATTCCTTTCGACTACGTAGATGGAAGACATTGTAATGTTTCGCCATTACAAAGGCGTTAAAATAAATGGGCTTGCGAGACATCCGTAAAATACAATTTCAAACGTGGTCTTTGCTTAAATAATTTTCGTGTCGTCTTGCGGCAAGATCATTAAGTCCACTTGCGGTCTTGCGGCATGCTCAAAGTCCATGGCACTTAAGACGCATTCTTTATGGGATGTCCTATGCTTTGTGCGCCTACATCATATGATTAACGTATAGTGTACCCTAGTATCACATGCGTACATCTCACCAAATACAATACAATTACATACCACGCCTCTTCTATGTGTTATTTAAGAATCATAGCACAAAGAGCCGTATTCCTACAGCCCAAGCATTTGCCCACTAATCGAGAGGAGGTGTAGGACCGTTGCATAAGCGCAAGTGTTTTCTTCCTAAAATCGCTCAACTAGGATGAGTGTTGACACCAATTACTCTAGCATTGCAAGCAAGCCTCGTCACGGAAATCTTTATAGACTTGAGGAGCAATAAGTATGATCCGATTCGCTGTGATCTTGATAGGTTAAGCACTAAACGCCCGCAAATAAAGTATTGCTAATATTTACTTCTTAGCTCACATAACTAAGTTGAACAGCGGAACTTGGTTAGCTTTACTAATCATAGGATCATGAGATAAAATGTAATATATAATAGTACATAGTACATAGTTTCCTAAATTGTGTATTTCACGATAAAAATAGGTGAAATAAAGGAAAGATAGATGATTTTGTGATGACAGTATTAAGAATAAAGTGTACAATAGTAAAATAAAATAAGTATTAAATATATAACTCCGGCTTTCTGCAGCATTGACGGGAGTGAAACCTATACTTTGATGATCGCACTCTATAATCATATTGAGTTTAGAAAATCAACCTATCAATGGTTGACCTATTTCATCGACTTACAGCATGTAAAGGTTATGCTAACATTGTTCAAATACTAAATCTAGAAATATAATAAGATACACGCATTTGGCTGAAACAGTAAATAAAACGATATACTATATATAGTATACTACAAGACAGACCAGGGTTTTCACGAATGCTGAATAGACTGACACTTTGTTTGACGACATTGCGAGTACAACGACAAGTATAGGATACTAAATGCCATCAATTACAAATACTCAATTATCGGCCACAACGCAACCGTGTGGTTCGCGATAAACGCTAGTGACAGTGACACCGTAATAGCGACATCCCAATAGTATACCAGAACAGGTAGCACCTTCATCTGTTCTCCCATGTTAGTTTAGCACTCAATGGATCTAGCTCAGATACGTAAATCATAGGGCCATATATTTATTACACACTTAAGATTACACATTAATGACATTTACAGTAGGACAATAATTAATTACCAATTAGAGCTAGCTAGTAAGTGAAATAAACATAACGATACTACGTCAGCGTATTGACCGTAGCGGGTACTGTTTCCTGCCTTTTAACGTCGATGGAAAAGGCGTTACTGATTAGAGAAAGCAACAATAGTCGAACATGCATAGGACATAGTAGACTGAGAATTAACATTATTATATAATCAATTTAGCACTATGTATAATAAAGACGAAACGTTACGTGGTTACAGCTTGATATTTGTTTGTCCATCTACAGATTAAATGTTACATAAAATTAGATTGATCTCCTCCTTAAGACGGTAGTCCACATTCTAGTCAGAAATCTTACACGCCTTTCAACGATGTACTGACGCAAGTCTCGTCAACTGTTCCAGCCGCTATATGCCGAATGATGTCCTGACAGGCGTTTAATCAGACGGTGGTGTAGAGCGGCTTCGCCGAGCATACAGGAGCTCTTAATACAGGTAAAGGGAGATTTTCAGTGTCTCGCCTTACTAAGTAAAAATCTAGGGCGTTCGAAGACATCGGTATTGAAAAACGGCGGCCCATTAGCACTCGCTGGCACACCTCTACCAATCCCATTCTATTGTTGAATTATATCACACTTCAGGAATAAACCCTCAAACTTGAGAGCAGTTAAATAATGAGAAGGCAGGAAAATTATAATGGATTGTATATGGTTCTGACAGAACCCCTTGCCTACTTCGCAATGCAAATAATAAAACAACATCATTGCCACAATAAACTCTCGATTGTCCGCACACGATCATTCCTCTATTACGGCCTGAATATCGTTCCAGAAGGACTAGGGAGCGCTTTTGCCAGTAGGAAGTGTAGAATCAACCATGGCTGTTTGGATGAGCTCCCGAAATAACATTATTGTCCTAGCATCATGATAGTCACAAGACCCGAGCCCATACATGTTTATTCCAAAGACTCGCTTGCTCGCTGCCGTACTTTTTGTAATTATTTTTTCATGTTGCGACTTCCTTGTCGGGCCGTTATTAGGTTATGGTTATGTTTAATAGTTAACTTGTTTGAGTAGGCTGCGCTTACTAGTACCGAATAGAGTGCTCATCAATGAGGTTGAGACATGGAAAAACATTAAGGACTTTTTATTTTTTCTTGCGATGGAATGCTGTGAACTGGCTCTGTATAACCATTAAATCTAAACCTATTTAATACGCTGGGTACACGGTATTAATCATGTCCGCTAAAGTGACTTAAATCCCGTGCACAATTCTGTGTGAAGGTTGATAATCGAAGGTAACTATACAGCCAAAATTTTCATTCAGATAGTGTCTCACAACATTGTGGTTAAATAACAGCGTCTTCCGGATGGTTCGTACCGTGCGCGCAATCTGGTCTGAAGGAGCTTTAACGCTCAAGTCTTTACAACAGTTATTGGCAATGGAAATTAGCCTTATCGCATATTTGTACTCGTTGCTGTGGTAAGGCAAAAACTAACGCTCGTGGGTTGTCCACAGTTGTCTGTGCTCGCCTGCAATGGTCTAAGGAGATAGGTCCACTCTAACACGAATTCGTGTAATTCGATAGTAAATCGCGTTGCGTAGGTCACGGGGTCTCTTTGGAGTGTCGTGGTGTCGGCTGAGTGCGATTGGCTGCAGGTACGGTGTCTAAATATAAACCGTGAGGTGTCGAGCGTTTACAGCACCCCGGTCCTACGCGTCTACCGTTTAACCTTTCCAAATGGTAATAATGCATTAATCGCTGAACTGTTCTTCTTGAAAATGGAGAGCTAACGCCATAGCTTAGCCCTGCAATTGTACAGAAACGTGCATTACCACTATCCTAATGCGTCTTATGAATGCGAGATACGGAAATAAACTGATATTACCGTATGTTGCTCAAAGTATTAAGAGTTAAACGTTATAGTTCAATATGTGTCAAGCGTTTTCAAGCCAGAGTTACCAGAGTGGAGGCTTGAAATGAGATCAGTATAATACGAATTTTCTGTTAAACGAAGGATGTTCTCCATTTTCAATAGAATTAAATTGAAACGACGTCGTATACCTGATGTTAACACTCTTTTGTTAGGGAAGTCCAACCAAAACAATGGATCGTGCTTCCAACTCAAAAAGGGGGAATAATTAACGGTAGTAAATGTTCTGTTCGTTGATTGAAGTCGATAAAGACTCATTATTTGGCATGTAATGTGTCAGTACTGGATTTTTAGTTAATCCAAGATGGCTGCCGTAAGACTTATTGTCTTATATATAATCGTGTATGTTGTGAGTATATTCTCATGTAATTATTATGCCTGTGTGAGTGATAATATTTGTGATTATTATTGATTTATTATTATTATCGATTATATTTTATCTATATTATTATTATATTATTATATTATTATGATTATTATTCTACATTTATTAATAATTATTATATGATTTTTTTTTTCTAATAATTTTGTACTTTATATTATTATTTTTATTATTATTCATTATTATTATGATTGATCATGACATCCATCATCTATTATTCTAATTATTTTATATTTTTGTAATTGCAAATTAAAAGTTTCATTTTCTTTACATAACTGATTATTTTGTTTATTATTATGACTACGTAAAGTTTGATCTTAATATAATAATGATTAATTAATTCATATATTCAATTATTAAATATTTTGAGAATTTATTATGTATTATTATTTATTTATTGCTCCTTTTACGTTCAAAACGTCAATACCTACAATGTGTTTTAACGAAAACTGTTCCAGAAATATTTTGCAAATATTTTATAAACAATAAAAAATATAACATGAAATCCACTCTCAAAAAAAATATATCAAGAGTTGCATAAACATACAAAACTACCAAAAAGAAGACCTATATAAAAATAACCGACAAACATCAGCATTAAAACTTACAAACATCTTTACACGTCCTTACACTTATTCAATACATCATACACATCGTCCAGCTATACAATAATTAATACTATATCGATCATATACTGATGATAAGTAGTGTAGCTGTGATATATATAGTATAGTAAGTCATATGTAGTATATAAGTTAATATTGTAGTGGTATATCTTAGATTGTATATAATTATAATCTGTCCTTAATTTTTTAGTATTATGATATTGGGATAATAATAAGTACGGTAATAAAAATGTCGTATAGTGTATAATATATTAATATGTTAAGAGTATCATAAATGATATGTAATAGTTATTATAGTAGATAATAAAGTAATAATATCTAATATTTATATTCTATATATTTAATATTATTAGTACTAAATTCTTTATGATTACATAGTAATAATTAGTATTCGTAAAACCTAATATTATATACATATATATTTCTAGTTAATATAATAATATTACTTAACTAATTATAATCCTAACTACATATATTCATTATTTAATCAAGTAATTAATATTCAATTTATATTATATAGCTTTTCCGTAAGTAAAATGATATTATATATATTAATAACTCATGGAGTCATATACTACCACCCTCTACCACTGAATCCGGTACTCAGCTGTCTAAACTGCTCAATCATCCTCTACTTATCTATTCTAATTTCTTTCTATTACTATTCCCTATTCTGCCTTCTTATACTACTTTATTACATATCATTTACTTTTCTATTTATTTGCGTGAAAAACGTATCTCATACGATCTATTTGCGAATATCCATCTTTTTCATGCATTGCATGCCATAACATTGGTAGCTTACTATATCCATTTTGGCAACATTTTAAGAAAGTATACCACTTGTGCAATAAATTCTATGACACAACTAAAACTTTTAGATATACCGTCAATTTTGGTGACATCTAAAAACCGAACAACCGCACTCTCTAATCACGGTTCCACTCCATAGAAATCGACCACTTATTACATGCGCACATCCGATGCTATTCACCTACCGATAACCGTGTCTCTCATAGCGAACAAGTTTCAAGCATATCTATTACCATTAAAGAACGATATTTCATTATGTATTTTTATAGTTAATTTTCGTGATGGTGTCATCCTGATTTAAACACGTCCAATTTTCTCACATGAGTTTATCGTTCCTTCTCTAGCTCGTTATAAGCGGGTTTAATGTTATGGGTGATAAGGACCAAGAGTAAACGTAAATCTCGATTTCTCCGACGAATAATAATTATCACCTTATATATATATTCATAATTATTATTATAATGGCACTAATAAATCAAATAGTTTAAGTCACTTACAACGTTTAAAAGCCATTAATACTAATAGGTTCATTATTTCTAAGGTAAACGAATTATATACTACACTTGGTCACGCTAATAGTTATAGTGATAACAAGCATCCCCGCATTATGGAGTGACCTATAACTAATGTCTACCATAAATACTACGCGGTGAATCTATACAGCTTTAATCACCTTTGAATTTAATAAGTTAAACATATATATTCTGTCATTGATGCATTAATTAGCCAAACGTTTTGCATCAGATACATATCATCTACGTTTCAACTACGATTATCACAACTATTCTTATCCCTCATCTGTTTTCAACAATATTCCGGAACATTTGTCGAAATTTTAATATTATCCTCTAGTCGTGAATATTCCGAATTGGTATGAGCCATATCTCGTAGAAAAATAAAACAGCTTATCTCTTCTATAACTAAATTCGTAATGAAATCCTGTATATATCTACTGTTGCTGTCGTGCAGATATCACATTGTTTTATTCTCCTCATTTCTGAGTAGAGAATAATATAAACTCTTCGTATTATGATTACTGTTCATATTTGCAAAGTAATTGATAGATTTTATACACAATTAATGTTATTTATTATTAATTAATGGATTATTATTCTTGAGAATAATTAATATTATTTTTTATTATTATTATTATCGTGTGATCGATATATTGGCGATATTTTGGGCTTCACTATTTTTTATTATTATTATTATTATTATTTATACTGATAATTCTTAATTTATTATCTTATTATTATTGATTTATATCTATTCAGTATAATTACTTATGTTCACTTGTCTCTTGAGCGTCTTGTGATTGACAGTGTATTATGGTATTATGATTGTCTCTTGCAGCTTCCTAATTATAATTCTTAATTAGATTAAATTAATAAATTTTTGTTATTACTATATCTTATTAATTTTCTTAATTCTTTATTATTGATTATTATTATATCCTTAACATATTCGTCGCTGGATTAGTAATTAGTTTCTTGGCAAGACTCAACACATCTCTCTTATTATTATTATTATCAGTAATTCTAAAAGCTTATATCTTATTATTTTATTTGATTATGTGATATATATTATTCATATATTATATATTTATTCGAATTTAAATTATATTATTATTATTATTATTATTATTTATTATATTATTATTTTTCTTTGCTAGTATTATATTTATAGTAACTTTTATGAAAAGGAATGTTTACATAATTTTATATCGTGAATGTATTATTATTTATTAGTTTATCGTAATTATTATTGCTCTTATTATTATTATTATATGCTCTGATTATTATGTATTATTTATTATACACTATTATTTAATATTATTAGTTGGTTAATTATTTATTATATTATTATTATTGATGTCATTATTATTATTAATTATTATTATATAACTTATTCCATTATTATTACTATTATTGTTATTAATTCTTATTTAATTGGATATTTGGTTGAAAGCTCATTCTCCTAATTGTATTGAAATTATTTGTAATTTTCACTATCAGTAATGATATAAAAATGCAAGCAATAAACGAGTATATTGTCTTTCAATTTTTACGTCAAATTGAGCTTATTTGGATTACAGTTATTAATATTATAAATTTTATACCATTAATCTATTCATTAAGAATTATACTTATTTGCTTATCATTATCTATTAAGCCCAGATTATTATGATAATTATAATTATTTATATTATTTTTGCCGTATATTATTAATTGAAGTGATTATTGTTTTTTATTATATTAATCATTATTATTATATATATGGTATTTCTAATTAATATTATTAAATTATTATTTTATATTATTCTTATTCTTATTATATTTATTAATTTATTCTATTTTATTTATTATTATAAATATACTATTGGTACAGCGTATAGTCAATTTATTATGAAAAATTGATAATTATTGAGTATTTTTCATTTCATTTAATCAGAGTGATTTTGTCAACCCCATTTTTTTGTGATTTATTTTATTAATATTATTCTTTGGGTGTTTCAAGACGGAAACTATCGACTTATCGTTGCCTATAGTCGACCCATTTTCAGATATCAAGGAAATAACCTTCTGTTTTATTCAGATACCAAGAGCATATAACTTAAATTGTTTAAAGATGATAATGTAAATAATGTAATTTTTCATATCTGAATAAACTATTTTTGTTTTTGATTTTGTATAATTATTATTAATTAGATTAGCTCTATTTTTAATGTACATATTAGGAGGTTATTATTCCCTAAACATTATCAATATTATTAATGAATTAATATTATAATTATTATTTTTTTTATTATTTATATATTTTGTATATGTTAACCAGTTACTAAAAAAAACATTATTTTTAACACTTCATTATATCTCGCTGATTTTAAATAAGTATTCAGTTTTTAATGATTGTACGCGTCAATCAAAGTCTTAATAACAAATGAACAGCTGCATGTACTAAGATATTAGTTATCAATCGATATAGTATTATAATTATTAATTATAAATCTTAACGTCCAATTGCTTAATTTTATTGAAATTATAAAATATTAAATAGTTAAAGGATGCAAAACTGTATTGTAATTAGTAGCCTCTTTCAGAAATTCTATTATATGTTATTTATTATATAATATATTTTTTTTATATATTATCAATTTTATGTATGAGTGTCGTTTAGATAACTATATATATTAAATTTAATTAAATGTAATTTTCAATTTCAGAATAAATATCTTTAAATTGAATGAATAAATAATTATTTATTATTATTATTATTATTATTATTATTATTATTATTATTATTATTATTATTATTATTATTATTATTATTATTATTATTATTATAATTGATGATATATAGCTATTGTGATTATTGTATTTCTTATGTTTATTATTGATTAGTTATTTTATTATTATATTATGTATTATTATTATTATTATATATATTCATTTTTAGATTATTATATTATATTATTATTATTCTTATATTTATTATTAAGTCTCTCTCTCTCT